>JAAAKG020186938.1:0-25171 GCA_010014905.2 Druon quercuslanigerum | reverse complement strand
TGACATGTCCATGTCTCGCTGCCGTATAGTACAGTTGGTACAAAAAAGGAATTATGTATTGCCATTTTAGCCTTATTCGATATATTTTTACTTCTTATAAGGGGGGCTGCTCTACCAATAACCTTAGTTTAGATAAAGCAAAAATCCGTATGTAATAAATGTTAACAATTTAAAAAGTACCAATTTATTGATCCTGTATTAATTAAAATCTTAAGTCCATACAAGAGTGCACGAGCCGGCAAAGTATTATGACATGTCGCATTGCTACACTGCACTCAGGCCACGCCACCAGCGAACAAAAAGCAGCTGTTTCATTGGCCTTTCTGTTAGATACAAATAATTTCGCTAGCAGAAAGGCCAATTAAAAAACTTTATTGTTTCCGTTTTTAACGTTTATTTATATATCTGAATCTGAGTCAGGGATTTGAATGTGAAACCTAATTATAGTTTAGACTATGGAAACTGTAAACTAGATATGGTTTGATTTGGTGTCACGGTCTTAAAAAAATGTGATGGGTAAAAGCAAAGAGATAAAGAATTCCATAAGGTTAAAAAATATTTTATTCGATTAATAGGGTAGAGAATCGATTAAAAAATCGATTTTTTGGTCGACACACAACGACAGGCACAGTGGGTAGAAATTAAAGAAAAAGTACAAACTAACTTTTTGAACTGATGCCTAAATGATTTTAGATTTTTGTAGGAAAATCTAAAATAAAAGTTAAAATTGATATGCTCAAGCGATTTTTCAAAATTAAAAATCATGTAACGCCCTTAAATCTGAAAATTATAAAACAAAGTTTACCTCACCGACAACTAATGTTTCACAAATTTTCATGAAAATCATAAGATCCCCCGAATAGTCTGCCATGAAAATAATTAAATAGTATTAGATATCTAATGTCAATTTTGTATGAAAAAATAACAAGTAAAGCAATTGAACTCACAGATCTTAATGGTATTCTGAGAATATGCACATAATGCTGAATTGCTCTCTAAATATACAATATTGCATAAGGTGCAAACCATGCTTCATGGTCTGTGTCCTTTAGTGAAGACGCGACAAATTCGAGATTCGTTATCCGGAATAATCGAACCATGCCCTTATTGAACATTGATGTCGATAAATTCATCACGGAGTTAATAATCTAGTCTCTATAGTCTGAATAATTCTCCATCAGAAGCAGAGTTATGATTGAAGTGAGTAGGTCGTCATCTCAGCAATTATTAATGGTTTAAATTTATCTTATGGATATAGTAATAATACGGGAATGTTACTATAGTTTCATGTATGCTTTTTTTTAAGCTTTGGTTAATATATAAAGGTTAATTTTAAATCTTGCGGTATTTTAATCAACGGCTTAAACAGCTCTTTGATGGGTTTGAAGCTGGAAGTAGTTTGGCTGACGCTTCTAATCGAAGCGATAGCCAGTGCAAGAGACAGGTGAATGCTGCGTATTCCTGACGGGTCATCAGGTACTTTGCTCACAAGCATATTATCTGTCGAACAAGCGGTTATTTTTAGGAAAATTTATAGTCTCAATCTGCCAGGTCCAGTCTTTGTGGGCAATTATAAATTTAGTTCACAAAATAGACGAGTATGCAGAAATTTCTCTCTGGAAATTCGCAAGATGAATATCATTGTAACTAACATAATTTTACAGAATGGTAAAACTTGTGGCTTCGCTGAATGCTATTGGAAATTTCGTGATTAGCTGTAACTGTAATTCCACAACTGCACGTAATCCGAACCAAACTGTAGTTTAAATTTCAATATAAATTTAAAGCTAAAATATACAAATTAATAATTTTTTCAAAAACTTTTAATAAAGCTTTCCTGTTCCAAATCTTGTATAGAAGAAAAATTTTCAAAATTTCAACAACAAAACTAGTGGAATTTTTTCTGTGAAAACGATTTTTGGGAATAATTTGTGGAAGATTAGGTAAAATAAAACTTTTGGAAATTTTATAAATTGTATTCAAAAAGAAATTTGCTTAAAAGTGGTCTGGTTGATTTCACTTCGAAAAAGGAAAAAGCTGAAACTTTTTTTCCAGAAAAAAGGATTTCACTCATTTTTTCTCATTCAAGAAATTCCTCTTTTTCCCCTTTTGTTAAAAATATTCCCTTTCTCCCCCTTTTCATTGTTTTTTAGATTAAATTTGAACAGACATTTTTTTAAAGATTAGTTTTTTTTTATAGAATATTAGTCGTTTTGGATTAAACATGCACCTTTTGGTCGAAAATTCGTTTTTTTTACTGACAGTAAATTATTTTTAATTCAAAAGCCTTCTATTCTATGCATGGTACAAAATTTAATTATTTTGTTAAAAATTCAACTATTTTATTATAAAGTCATTTTTTATTTGTAAATTGATATTTTTTGGTTAAAAGTTAATTTTTTACTTTATTTTATAGCTTAACTATATTATTTGAGTTTATATTTCATCCATTTTCGTTAAAAATTCTACTACTTGATGGAAAATAAAATTTTTTAGTTGAAAATTCAATTATTTTGTGAAGAAGTCATTTTGAGTCTATAATTCAACTCTAATGGTCAAAAATTCTACAATTTGGTGGGCAAATTAAATATTTTATTGGAAATTCAACTGATTGTGAAAAAGTCATCTTTTTTCTTTGCAAATTAAAATTGTTGGTTGAATGTTATTTTTTGTATTTTGTATTTTTGGTTTCTTATTCATCTGTTTGGTTTAAAAATTTTACTATTTGGTAAAAAATTTAATTACTTTGTTGAAAATTAAACTATTTTGTTAAAAATTAATATTTTTTGTTTGTAAATTTATATTTTTGGGTTGAAAGCTAGTTTTTTCTAATTAGAATGTCTTCATTTATATTTTTGATTTATAATTTAATCTTATTTGGTAAAAATGTTACTCTTTGGTTGAAAATTTAATTATTTTGTTGGAAATTGAGCGATTTTCTCCTTAATTTATATATTTTGGTTATAAAATAAAAATAAAAATTTCAATTAATTTAATTAAAAATTTATGAGTTTAATTGAAAATTTATTAATTTAATTAAAAATTAAAAAACAGTTAATGTCTGCTACTATATTTTGAGTTAAGAATTCATTTCTTTTGGTTAACAATTCTACTATTTGGTGAAAAATAAACTTTTTAAATTGAAATTTCAGTTCTTTTGTCAAAGAGTCATCTTTTTGTTTACAAATTAAAATTTATTTTTTGTTTAAAAATTTGAATATCTGATTCGAAAATTAATTATTTTGTTGAATATTAAATTATTTTGTAAAAAAATCATCTGTTTGTTTAAAAATTCATCTTTTTATGTTAAATGTAATTTCTTTTTATTTGGAAAAGCCTGCTATAATATTTTTGTTTTATAGTAAATCTCTTTCAATTAAAAATTCTATTTAATTAATAATTCAAATATTTTTTTGCATATTTAACTATTTTCTTAGAATTTCAAATATTTTACTTAAACAAGGTTCGCTTTTTTGGTATTTCTGATATTTTTTTTTAAAAAAATTTTCTTGTTTGAAAATTTAAGTATTTGGTTAAAAATTCATCTCTCATTGCTGAAATTGAACTTTTTGTTGAGAATAAATCTTCTCGGGTTTAAAAGTTAACTTTTTTCTGAAACATTCGACTTTTTAGGTAGAAAACTAAAAACTTTTTAAATGAAGATTAATTTTTTTTGGTTGAAAATTGCATCATTTTGTTGAAAATTCTGTATATTTCGACTTGAAATCTAGATAGTGTGGTACCTGCATTAATGTTATTAAAAAATTTATTTCCCTAATGTTTGACCGTTTTCTTAAAAAATCACCCCATTTTTCCTTTTTCAGAGTATTTTTTCTTTAATGCCTCAAAACTAGGAAAATGTATTTTTAGCCCATGAAAATCTGAAACTACCTGGCAGTTTCTTGTTAAAAGAAAATATTTATAATTTATAATTCATAATTTTTATTTCTAATTCAATTAGTAGGCGAAAAATTCAAATATTTTATGGAAGATTCAACTGTTTTGTTTACAATTCATCTTCTTTGGTTAGAGTTGATTCTTTTTATATTAATAGTCCACTACTATACTTTATTGGTTTACGATTAATCTCCTTTGTTTACAACTTCTACTATTTGTTTCGAAATTTAACTATTTTATATAAAATTAAACTATTTCGTTTATAAGTCATCTGTTTTTTTTTAAATTCATACTTTTTATTCTAAAAGCCTACTATTATATTTTGAGTTCACAATTAATCTCTTGTGCATAAAAGTTCTACTACTTGACGAAAAATTTAATTATTTAATTGAAAATTGAACTATTTTTTTAAAACTAGTCTTTTCTGGCTAATATTCATTATTTCTGTATTAAAATATCACTACTATATTTTTATTTCATAATTATTCTCTTTTGGTTAATAATTCTACTATTTTGTTAAAAATGCTATATTCTTCAACATTAAAACTTAGGAGTATTATATTTATATACATTAATATTATTTCAAAGAATTTATTTTCATATTGTACTACAATTTTCTTAAGAAATCACTGTGTTTTTCCAGTTAAAAAAAATGTTGAGCTGCAAAGTATAAAATAACTTCGAAAATAATTTCCATTATAAATAATTAAGTTAGAGTTATTCTTAAATAAATAATTATTATTTTAAACTTTCGATAATGAACTAGGAAATATTTAATTTTTGATTGAAAAACGCGGGAAATAGCGTGGGATTTTTTAAGTATAGACGCAGCGAAAAATCAAATATGCATAATAAAATTTAGTTATGAATGAAGAACTAATCAAATTTGACTTCCTTTTCTGCAAAATGATTTTAAAAAAATCTGCCCGCTTTGTGGGAACATTCTCATCGCGCGCTGCTCGGGCGAGGGCAGTTCGCTTTGCTTGCAAGTTTTTCAAACTTAGGCCGAAGCATCGATAACAGTAATTTGATGATTGTGAATTCTCTTTCGTTAAAGCTCATTCGGCTTCGAAGAACACATTCTCATCACGTATCTCGTACTTCATACTCGAGTTTGTCCCTAATATTTTATATAATTTCCATAAATGTATATTATTGCAATTCATAACATTCATTGGCATTCAAATACACATATTTGCATTTTCTTTCTAAAATAAACAGTCTAAAACGTTTAAAATACACAGTATACACATCAGCCTGACTGTTCCTTAACCTCTAAATTATATCCCTAAGCTCAGTGACTCAGACTTTGTCAATTAAATTTTCTACCGCATCGTGTTCTACATCCCAGTTGTGTTGTCCTATTGCATTATCTTCTAATAATTTACACAAATAATCTTTCCAAGAATCTAGGGTCGAGTGCCTAGTTACAACAAGAGTCCAAAGAAACTTCGAATAATGAGGGGGGGGGGGGCTTAAGCATCATTGTAGGACATTCAAAAATCAAAGTTTTTCTTCTCTTGACATTTTTCAAATTTGGCTTCCTTTTCTGCAAAATGATTTTTAAAAAATCTGCCCGCTTTGTGGGAACACTCTCATCGCGCGCTGCGCTGGCGAGGGCAGCTCGCTTTGCTTGCAAGTTTTTCAAACTTAGGCCAAAGCATCGATAGCAGTAATTTGATGATTGTGAATTCTCTTTCGTTAAAGCTTATTCGGCTTCAAAGATCACATTCTCATCACGTATCCCGTACTTCGTACTCTAGATTGTCCCTAAAATTTTATATAATTTCCATAAACGTATATTATTGCAATTTATAATATGCAATGGCATTAAAACACACATAGTTGCATTGTCTCCTTTAAAATACACATTCTACACAGAAGCCTCACTGTTTTCTAACTTCTAAATTAAATCCCTAAGCTTAGTGACTCAGACTTTGCGAATTAAATTTTCTACCGCATCGTGTTCTATATCGCAGTTGTGCTGCCCTATTGCATTATACCCTAATAATTTACACAAATAATCTGTCCAAGAATCTAGGTTCGTTTTTCTTCTATTAACATTTTTCAAATTTGGGTCCCTTTTTTGCAAAATGATTTTAAACAAATCTGCCCGCATTGTGGGAACATTGTCATCTCGCGCTGCTCGGGCGGCTCACTTCGCTCGCAAGTTTGTTAAAGTTAGGTTAAAGCATCGTTAGCAATAATTTGATGATTGTGAATTCTCTTTTGTTAAAGCTCATTCGGCTTTGAAGAACACATTCTTATCACGAATATTGTGCTTCGCACTCGAGTTTGTCCCTCAAATTTTATTTACTTTCCATAAATATATATTATTGCAATTCATAACATTCATTGGCATTACAGCACACATAGTTGCATTTTCTTGTTTAAAATACACAGTCTAAAACATTTAAAATACACAGTCTACACAGCAACCTAACTGTTTCTTAACTTCTAAATTATATCCCTAAGCTGAGTGACTCAGATTTTGCCAATTAAATTTTCTACCGCATCGTGTTCTACATCGTAGTTGTGTTGCCCTATTGCATTATCTCAGTCGTAGGGTATTCAAAAATCATTTTCGTGTGTTTTTGGAATTTTTTAAACAGTATAACTCTGGTAATTTTTGGTTTTGTGAAAAAAAGCCTTAAAGGATAAATTGTTCGTCTTTTTGAATACTATGATGGTCTCAGAAATATTCAAAATAGCTGGCTAACGAACTTGACTTTTGATTTAGCACACCAAAAGAGTGTACCAAAGGTCAATCTAACAGAATAATTTTTCAAAAGTATCGTGCACACAGACAGACAGACATACAGACATACAGTGTTGCAGACAGGCAGACAAACCTGTTTTTTGGATTCAGGGGGTCTCCAAATGTGGACATTTGACAAAACCTGGCGGGCGGGGAGGGGGGGGGATAAAATTAAAAAAATCTAATAACTTCTCTGATAAGAAATAAAGAAAAAGTGTTTCTAAACGAATATTTAGATTTAACTTAGGCCAACATTTTTTAAAGAAAATGTTATTGTAGCTTGTGTCGTTTTTCCAAAAAGTTCCTTTCTTTATTTTTAATGTTATTTTTCACGAATTAAATAAAAACTACCTGTTACATTGGAAAATAATAATTAAACATTTTTTTACTCTACTTTCGATGAAAAAATGTTATATATTTATTTTTTCTTAGCTTGTATCGTGTGTCAAAAAGTTTAATTTTTGTAATTTTAATGTTTTTTTAAAAATAAATAAATAAAAACGTGTCCTGTAAAAAAGTCATTAATTCAACATTTGTAGATATTTTTGAATGCACAATTTTTGTCTTATCATCTTTTTCGTATCTTACATAGTTTGCCCGCAAAATACAACTTTTTATTTTTTATTATTTTTGTGTTATCAAAATTTTTAATTTTTTAATTAAATACAATTTAAAACGTTGTTATAACCACCTCGCAGGGCTTTTACAAATTAACATTTTTCTTATCTTCATGTTTTTTTTATATCGTGTGTTAGGTCAAAGTATCGATAGTAGTAATTTGATGATTGTGAATTCTCTTTTGTTAAAGCTCATTCGGCTTTGAAGAACACATTTTTATAACAATCTCGTAGGGCTTTTGAAAATTAACATTTTTCTTATCTTGAATTTTTTTTTATCGTGTGTTATTTAGCTCAAAAATTTCATTTTCGTTTGTTTGTTGGAATTTTGTAAATGCTATAACTCTGGTAATTTTTTTTCTCAAAAAAAGTTATTAGTAGAAAATGTCCGGCTTTTCACGCAATATTAATAAAACTACAGAGAAATTTTAAATCATGAAGAAAAAATTGACTCAAAAATTTTCAAAATGCACTCACTTTTTGAATTTTTATCCGAAATGGCTGGCTAACAAACTTGATCTTCATTGTTCGATATTAAACGAGTGTCCTAAAAACCAAGGTCTCGAAACGGAAATTTTTTGAAAATAAATGTAGGGGGGGGGGTCAAATTATATAATTTGTCATGAATAATTTTTTGAAACCTCAAACACGAAACGAGAAAATAAATTTTACACAAATCTTTCTTACACCTTCTCTGATGAGAATGTAAAATTGCAAACATAAAAATTATGCATTCTGAAACACTGATTGTGTAATTTATCGAAAAAATATTCTTTTATAGACCTGAAGTGTGAGACGCTTAAAATATGTTTCATAATTAATCTGTCTTTCATCAAAGTTAGAAGAAAAGAAATTATGTTCAGAGATGGAAGTAAGTTAGCAAGAACGTTACTATTGAAACTGGCAGGTCACGCAAACCTCGACGGAAAATAAAACGAAACTTTTTTTGTTTAATTCCCTTGCTTTTTGTTATCTCTTACCACTTCTCATTTTTTGTCTCTCGATTTTTCTTCTTTCGTAAACTAGAAGTGTGTCAAAATCTTTTTTAAGGGTGGATTGAGAAGAAATGTAAAAAAATGAAAAAAGAAAGAAAAAACATACCTCATGCGTATTTAATTTCAGTTGTCAGAGTAAATATCTGTCTACTCGGACGGGGAGCCAAATTACAATTGAAAGAAATTTAAATTAATTTCGTATTTAATAATCTCTTTCAAAATTAAAAATCTTTTCCTATTTCCCTCTTTTTCCTTTTTTTTTGACAGAATTCTTTTTTTTCTGTTTTTAAGAAATTTCCCCCCTTTTCAGGATTTTTTTCGTCCGCCGTGCTTTTTTCCAAAAGGGGAAGTGAGGGAACATTAGGGGAGGTAATGTAATGGATATAAAGCAAATTTCGAAGAGGGGTTGTCGGAGGAGTAAGAGGAAATTAAGGATAGGGAAGTAGGGGAAAGTGGTCTGAACGAGATTAAATTCAGGAAGGAGAAATAGGGGAAAATATGGAAAGATAGATGAAATTTGGCGAGGCAGAGTGAAAGGCGATGAAACGAAATAATGAGGGATGGGTAAATAAGTGGAGTGGGATTGAGGGGAAATTATAAGGGAAGTAGGGAGGGCGAGGGGAAATTAGAGGAGAAATTATAGGAGAAATTGGGGAAGTAGTAGAAATGAGAGGAGGGTGAGTAGGGAAAGTATGGGAAGCGAGGAAAAGTAAGGAAAGAATGAGGAGAAGTAGTGATGGGACGTCGACATCGAAAAAAATCGAAACATCGATGTTTTTTTTCAAATCGAAGTTTCAAAATCGATGTTTTTTCTTTGATGCTGGATATCATACGGCTATCCGCAGTACTAGAAATTTAAAATAAATTATCCTTACAACTTTTTTTTTTAAATGACCAGAGTTGTATCATTAAAAAAAAATAATAATAAATGAAGTGTTCATTTATCGTTTTTTGTTGTTCATTGAATGTTTATTGAACATTTAAAACCAAACAACGCACGGTGTAAAAAAAGTCAAAAAAAGAAAAAATTTATTTTTTAAAGTACTACAGAATTAATAAAACAAATTTTGGAATTTGTTTAATAGATCGAAAATTAAAATTTTGATCAAACAAGATTAAAGATTATTATTTAATTATTTATAAATCAATACAATTTTAATAATAATAATAATTTAAAATATATTGACACTTTAAAATAAATATATAAATTAAATTTTAATTTAAAATGAGTAATAATTAATAATAAATAAATAAATAATTATTAAATCCCTAAAAAAGATCTTCAAATTTCTTATTAATCAGTTTTTCATAATACACGAATTTTTTTCCATTCGTAAAAGACAGCATTAAAGTTATAAAAATTGAATTTGGGGACAAACGACACGAGCTATAAAAAAAGGTATTGTTTTATTAAAGTTCAAACTTTTTAATGAATTCAAATAGCTGCTTCAACGTAGAAATATTTTATCAAAGAAATTGTTTGTTGATGAAGTTTAAAAAAATTTAGTTCAAAATTCATCTTTTTTGGTTTAATTTAAATTTTTTAATCATATTATAAACCTTTGTTAATTAGAAGTTAAACTACTTGATTGAAAATTTATTTTTTGATTAAAGATTCATCTCTTTTAGAAGAAAATTCGGCTATTTTGGTTAAATGCAGCGGTTATTTATTACTAATTTTTATATTTTTTGGTAGAAGTATCAATCATTACATTTTTAATCAAGCTCTTTGGTTAAAATTAATTTATTTTGATTGAAAATTCAATTAAGGTCGTAAATGCAACTGTTTGGTTGAAAATACAACTTTTTGGTTAAGAATTATCTTTTTTGGTAAAAAATTAATTTCAAATAAAAAAGGTAAATATTCAATCCGCTGTAAAATCGACAAATTTTTAGTTAAAAAACCGTATTTTCAACTACTTAATTTAACTAAAAAATACCAAATTTCAACAGAAGAAAATGAATCCTGAACCTAAATTATAAATCTTCAAAAAACAAGAATAATTTTCAACGAAAGAGTTGAAATTTCAACTTTTAAAGATAAAATGTTTAACCAGACGAAATTTTTGAAAAGTAAATTAACTTTTTAACAAAAAAGTAACGAATTGGTAGTTAAATATTTTAATTCCTTAATAAATAATTTAATTCTCAAATTCCTCGTTTAACCTTCAACCAAATAGTGTAATTTTCCACCAAAGTAGTTTAATTTTTAACGAACTATTTAAGAACAAAAAATTGAAATTGTAACCAAAAGCCTAATTTTTCTAGCAAATCGTTAATTTGTGAAGCTAACAAGACTAATTTTCTACATAATAGGTGAGTGCTCTGTCCAAAATATGAATATTTAATAAAAATGTTTATTTTTGAATAAATAGTTGAATTTTTAACTTATACGATAAAGCTTCAAACCAAAAGAAAATGCATTTTTTAGAAATTATTTAACTATACACAAATTATTTTATTTAGAAAAATTATAGAGAAAACATGTAACAGTTAATTTTTAAACAAAAGAGATTTTTATTTTTTTATTAATGACGATTTAATTACAACATAAATTGGAATTTTTAACAAAATAGTTAACAAAAATAAATAGTCAACCAAAATAGAAGAATATTTAGTTAAGCAGTTGAATTTTCAACCAAGAAGGATAAATTTACAAACAATAAGATTAATTTTCGAATAAAAAAGACGAATTTTTAAACAAAACACGTGAATTTTCGACCAAAGAAAATAAATTTTCAAACAACAATGGGATGGTTGCATTTTTAGTAAAAAAATTAATTCCTAATCAACACAAAAAAAGAAACAAAATAGATAAGCATTTATTCAAAGAAATAAATTATCTACCAAAGTCTTGAATTTTCAACTAAAAATTAATTTTTACCTGAGAAGATTAATTTTCGATTGAGAAATACGGGTTTCACGATAAATAGAATAGTTAAATTTTCAGTTAGAAAAATTCATTTTTAACAAACAATAAAAGAATATTTAACAAATTAGTTGAATTTTTAACTAGAGATGTATTTTCAATCACGAAAATTAATTTTAACTCTAAACCCAGTCGTTAAATTGTTCATAAAAAATATGACTTTTTGACAAAACAGTGGCATTTTCTGCAAAATAATTTATTTTTTAATGGAATTTTAGAATTTTAAACAAAACCAGATAGAATTTCAAACAAAAATGTAGTAGTAAATTTTTTAAGCAATAAAACATTATTTTAAACAAAGGAAAACTGTATTTTTTAATTAGTTTCTATTAATTAATATTTTAAGTTATTATTTCATATTATTATTAATATTTTAATATTTACGATAATATTTTAAGTTTTTCTACCTTCTAAATTATTCTTAAAATAATTTAAATTTTCTCCAATGAAAAATGTCAGCTTCAGTGTCCCATGGAATTTGAGGGGGTATTTACCGAAATGTAGAAAATTGTCCCGATCTGGAAGGTTGAAAGAAAAATAACTAAAAATAGCGTCACCTACTATTAGGACGCCCCCGTGATAAAACACAAATGAAAGTTTTCAAATTTGTTATTAAAAGCTTTTATTTACTTAAGGTAAGGGTACCTAAGTAATTAAGGCCTAGGGCCGCAATTCCTTTTATACGGCACTGGTAATTTTTCTGAATGAGAAGAATTTGAAATTAGACTCCTTAAAATTGTAATGACGTACTTAAGTTATCCGATCGTTGATGTCGGTGCAGTTGTGCCAACTAGTGCAGATTTGCTATTTCCGCGAACACTCCTTATACCCCATTGTACATAAGTAACCTGCGACGCCTTAACAGGTTACAAGACTGCCGACTGTGGCTTCATTTGCATTTATTTCTCCAAGGAACAATGCCTCGTACAGCTGCCACACGTCTCACGTACACGCTATGACTAGACTGACAATGCACCCAATTATTCCTAAAACTTAGTGAAGTCTTAGTAGGGAAGATTCGGGGAATGTGGCGTGGTCGCTTTTGCAAAAATCGATGTACTAGGGGTGCACGAAAAGTATCTGGCTTTGACGTACTTTCACCCTGTAAAGCGCGAGTCGAATTGGCGACGCACATCCTGTGACCTATATTTGTTACTTTCACCTTGTAAAGCTTTAGTCGAATCAGCGACGCACATCTTACGATCTCTCCTTATAACTTTCAACTTGTAAATCTTGAGCCGAATCGTCAACACAAATTTTGCCACCTCTCCTTGTTACTTTTACCCTGTAAAGCTTCAGTCGAATCAGCGACGCACATCTTATGACCTCTCCTTGTGACTTTCCCGTTGTAAAGGTTTAGTCGAATCAGCAACGCACATCATGCGACCTCTCCTTATAACTTTCAACATGTAAATCTTTAGCCGAATCGGTGACGCACATTTTGCGAAACTATCCTTGTTACTTTCACCTTGTAAAGCTTCAGTCTCATGGGCGACGCACATTTTGCAATCTGTCCCTACTACTTTCGCGTTGTATACTTTAAGTCGAATCTGCAACGCACATCATGAGACCTCTTCTTATAACTTTCAACTTGTAAATCTTGAGCCGAATCGGCGAAGCACACTTTGTGACCTCTCCTTGTTACTTTCACATTGTGAAGCTTTAGCTGAATCGGCGACGCACATCCTGCGACCTCTCTTTGCTACTTTCACCTTGTAAATTTTCAGTCTCATCGGCGACGCACATCGCGCGACATCTCCTTGTGAGATTGAGCAATTGATTAATAAAAAAAAAATTTATTTCAGAAACAGATCAAAATTTTTTTTTGTTTAGACAATGCAGCTATTTTGTTAAAGTCTTATTTTGGTCCAAAAATCAACTACTTTGGTTAAACTCGAAATACTTTGTCACAAATTAATTTTTTTTATTTGAAGGTTTATTTCTTTGGTTGGAAACGTAATAATTTCGTCAGAAATTTCATAGATTTATGGTTAAAAGTGTATACTTTGATACTTTACTTACAAAATAAAATAAATAATTTAAAAAAGAATTTGTACTATCACATGGGATGGTAAAAATCTATCAGTGGAGGTAGGTTTCACCGACAGTGGAAATGGAAAAGGAACACTAAAGATTTAAGTTAACTTCTCAAATAACAGAAAATTCTTAACACTTTTTCAGAATATATGTACCTCTGAATTAATTGTTAAAATTCAAATATTTTTCATAAAAAAAATCTATTTTCGCTTCACTGGGAATCAAACCCGGCAATCGGTTCGATTCCCAACGGATCGAAAGGTGAAGATCTTTTTTCAGAAAACATATTTTAACTGTAAAAACACTAATTTTAATTTTTTAAAGCATTTTAAAAAATTTATTTTTACATTTATATTTTAAATAAATAATAGCAACATGATATACATTTTGAATGACCCCAATTAAAATTACTGTAGTATTATAAATTTACACAAATTTGGACATTCTTTCTTTAGCCCATTAGAAAATAAAGCTAGATATTAGAAAAATAATCTAAATATTTAAGAACGAAATGCAAAATAACACATTTTTAATTGTCCCATTAAAAAAGTACACTCAAGTTTCGCTAAAAAAAATTTGGTATGAAAAGTTTTTAGAAATTAAAAATATAAATGAAGGACTTTATTCCCCTTTGTATAATTTGTGCCTGAGATTTTTAGAACTTTATTTTTTCAATTAACAAACTTGAACTTAGTAAAAAATTTCAGGGGATTTTGTCAGATACTGAAGAATTTTAGGATTTTAGGAACGACTTCCCCAAAATAAAAAGGATTTTCAGAGATTTCTAGGAATTTTAAGAAAATTTAACGGATTTTATATTATTGTGCATAACACTATAAAGGATTATAAGGAATTTTATTGGATTTAAAAAAATTGTATTGCATTTGAAAATAATTTTAAAAATTTCAAGAGATTTGGAAAGATTTCGAAGAAGCGTAACTTTTTAAGGTATTTCAAAATATTATGTATACGATATCAGTGGAATACAAATGATTTTAACAAATTTTTACATGATTAAAAAAAATGTAAAGGATTAAAATATTCTTAATAATAATCCAATAATTTTTTGCATCTTCCAGTCAGGAAGGTTAACAGTTTAAAAAATTCTGGTTTGTTATTTTAATTTTATTAACTAGATAAGATTAATTTACAGTGTACTGTTCCTAATGCTTTAATTTTGTGCGAATTATGTTTATAGTCTTTAAGGATTGACGACTATTTTTATTTTTAGTTAACAAAAATTTATTTTTACTTTAAAAAAAGAAAACTTTCAATGAATTTGTTCATTTTTCAACCAAAAAGATGAGTTTTCTATTAAAATTATGAATCATCAAAAAAAATTTGATTGTTCAAGAAAGTAATACAACTTTCAAGCAAGAAGATTAATTTTCAACGAGAAAAATATCACTTTTTAATAAAAAACAAAATTATAACATCTTCCTTGAAAGCAAATTATTGTCAATTTTACTTTTTTTTTCTAGAAAAAGTTAATTTTTGCCAAAAAATTCGATTTGTCAACTAATGTTGTTAATCTGCATCAGAAGATAAATTTTTTATTAAGTGGTCGAAAGAGTTAAACTTTTAACCTAAACAGTTGAATTTTCAATTAAAAGTATATTAGTTGATAATTCATTGAAAAGATTCTAATCTTAAATTATACACCGTTTAGTTTAACTAAAGAAGAATTTTCAACAAAATGCACAAATTTTATACCAAATAGTTAAACTCAACCAAGAAGATTCATTTTCTAGGAAAAAAGAAAAAAATTTTTGAAACAAATAGTTGAGTTTTTAGTCCAAAAAAGGATCACTTTTTAATAAAAAATGGAACAATTGAATTCTCATTAGAAGACTATAATTTTTAACTTAAAAAATTCAATTGTTTATAAAACAGTTGACATTGCAACTCGGAAATATCAGTTTTCAACAATAAAGTTACTTTTTAACTAAACAGTTGAATTTTCGATCAATATAATTAAATATAATATAATTAGAGTTTAAATTTCGACCTAAAAACATGAATTTTCAATAAAAAAGATAATAGATAATATTTTAAAAAAGATTCTAATTTTAAATAGGAAACAATTAAATTTAAATAAAGAAAAAGATATGTAAAAAAGCATACCTTTTTAACATAATATTTAAACTTTTTACCTAGAATATTTATTTTCTGCAAAAAATATGAATTTTCAAACAAATCGTTGAATTTTTATTCTAACTATATCAATTTTCAATAAAAAATTAAATAGTTAAATTTCTATTGAAAGATCATAATTTTTAATTTAGAAACGCGAGGTCTTTATAAAACAGGTGGATTTTCAACTATAAAATATAAGTTTATAACAAAAAAGTTAATTTTAAACTAAAAAGTTGATTTGTTAACTAATATTATAAATCTTCGATCAAAAAGATACATTTTTAATAAATTGGTTTAACTTTCATCTAAGGAGTTGAATTTTCAACATAAATAGATGCATTTTCCGGAAAAATATAATAGTTCATATTTCAACGAGAAGATTCTAATTTTAAATTAAACACAATTCAGGTTAAGTAAAGAAGATAGTTACATTTTTATTAAAATACAATTATTCTCAATTTACTAATGAAGATTCTAATTTCAAATTAAATGCAATTCGGTTCAGCAAAGGAGGAAGTCAAATGTTTATTGATAGACAATTATTCTCAATTTAGTAATGAAGATTCTAATTTTAAATAAAACACAATTGAGCTTGAATAAAGAAGAAAGTTAAATGTTTATTTAAAGACAATTATTCTTTATTTATTAATGATTTTCTTGCACAATAGTTTAATTTTCAACTAAAAAATACTACACCCAAAAGCCTTTACGCAATTTATTCACGGCCCCAGACATGCAAATCCTTTTAAAATTTTTATCTTTGTAAACTCACTGCAATTGAATAGAATAAATCTAATGGAATTTATTTGAGGTTCGTCGAAATGACTGATGTTTGATTTTTTATAAGATTTTGTTAACTTAAAATGAGAACATTCAATTTTGTACAGTAAATTTTTAAATTATTTTTCCTTTTCAACGATGGATGTGCGATTGAAGAGAGAATCATTTCCCCTTTTTCCTGTCAGTAATAAGAGACGCTAAATAAACATAGGTGAAAGGTTATCAAAAAATAAAACTTTAATGAGAAGTCTGTTACAACATTACAAAATAAAGTATTAATAAAATTTGTTGCAGGACATTTTTCAGAGGAATAAAGTTTCATTCAGACAATTTCGCGTTTTTTAAAACACACGTGTTGTCATGGAAAAACAAAAGAAAGTTTTACCGATATTTGGTTAAAGTTTATCCTGTGAAGTTAATTTTTGTTGCAGCGAATCTTTAATCGGAAATCGATTCAAAGTTCATCTTCTATCTTTTTCTGTAATCAGTGAATTTAAAAAAAAAGAAATTAAATCATTTGGCCGGGCACTAGATCCTGGCAGAAAAAGAAAAAAAATTAACGGGGCCAAAACTTTGGTTAATTTATAGTATATAACGCATGTTTTTTGAATTCAAGTAATTCATGGAATTTCAGGAATTCGTGGAATTCAACGAATTTAAGGAATTCAAGGAATTTTTATAATGCCCGGAATTTGTGGATTTCGTGGAATAAGCGGACTTCATGGATTTCACGGAATTCGATGAATTGACGGTATGTACGGGATTCAAGGAACTCACGAGATTAAAAAAATTCATGGAATTCTCGGCATTGAAGGAATTTACAGAATTTAAAGAAATTTACGGACTTTTTATAAGACTCCAGAATTCATGGAATGTACGGAATTCATGGAATTTACTGAAATAATGGTACTCACGGTATTCATGGAATTTACGGAAATAATAGTACTCAAGGTATTCACTAAATCAACGAAATTAATGGAGTACAAGAAATTCCTGAAATACAATAAATTCAAGCAATTTACAAAAGTTAACTAATTTGTATAACTCTATGAAATCGTGGAATTCATGGAATTCAAGAAATTCAAGGATTTCGCCAAATACTTTATTTACACAGATTCTGTGGATTCCTTTATTCCCTAAATAGAATGAATTCCTTGTATTCCCGGCTTTACTTGAATTTCTTTAATTCCGTGAATTCCGTAAATTTTATAAATTCAGTGTATTTTGTGAATTCCATAAATTCCGTAAATTTCATGCATTCCATAATTTCGATGAATTTAGCGAATCCCGCAAATCCACTGAATTCCGTGATTTCAGCGAATTCCTGGAATTCCGCGATTTTCAGTAAATTCCTCGAATATTAGAATTTTATTTAATTTCTTGAATTCCTTAAATTCTATGAATTCCATGAATTCCGCGATTTCCTTGAATTCCATGAATTCTTCGAATGCCATTAATTTTATTAATTTTACGAGTCTCATAAACTTCACAAATTCCGTGATTTTCATGAATTTATTGGATTTCTTGAATTCCATCAATTCCATCAATTTCGTGAATTCCTTCATTTCTCTGAATTCTGTGAATTCTTTTATTTCTCGAATAAAATTAATTCTGGGAATTCCAAGCGTTTCCTTGATTAAAGGCAATTCCGTGAATTTCGTAAATTCCGTGATTACAGTCAATTATGATAATTCTCTGAATTCCGTGAATTTGATCAATAAAACGTATTTTGTCAATTCCATGAATTTCGTCAATTTAATGCATTCCATATACTCTATGAATTCCGAAAATTCAATAAATTTCGTGATTTCAGCGAATTCCTGAAATTCCGCGATTTTCAGTAAATTCCTCGAATTCTGTGAATTCACTAAATTCCTTGTATTCCATAAATTCCTTCAATTCTATGAAATTCGCGAATTCCTTGAATCTCAGGCCATCAATTTTGCAAATTCCGTGATTTTCACGAATTTCATGGATTGCCTTGATTTCTCTGAATTCTGTGAATTGCTTTATTCCTTGAATAGAAATAATTCTGGAAATTCCATGCGTTACATGAATTTATTGCATTACGTATATACCGTGATTACAGTCAATTCCGTGAATTCCGTAAATTCCGTGATTACAGTCAATTACGATAATTCTCTGAATTCCGTGAAATTAATCAATTAAGCGCATTTGGTCAATTCCATGAATTTCATAAATTTAATGCATTCCATAAATGCCATGAATTCCGTGACTTTCACAAATCTCCATAATGTCGCGATTTCAGCGAACTCCTGGAATTCCGCGATTTTCAGTTAAAATCGAATTCTGTTATTTTAGTAAATTCCTTGAATTCATCAATTGCTTTCATTCTACGAAATCCATGTATTCCGCGAATTCCTTGAATTCCATGAATTCTTCGAATTTCAGCAATTCCATCAATTTCGTAAATTCCTTCATTTACCAGAATTCTGTGAATTTCTTCATTCCTCGAATAC
The DNA here is from genome assembly GCA_010014905.2 of Druon quercuslanigerum. NCBI lineage: Eukaryota > Metazoa > Arthropoda > Insecta > Hymenoptera > Cynipidae > Druon > Druon quercuslanigerum. The sequence goes on along the minus strand of JAAAKG020186938.1, from coordinate 6,542 downwards.
AATTAATTCCGTGCATTCCGGGCGTTAAATGAATTCCTTAAATTGCGTAAATTCTTTTATTATAGTCAATTCCATGAATTCCGTAAATTCCCCAATTACCCAGATTTCATGAATTTGATAAATTAGGCGCATTTTGTCAATTTCATGAATTTCGTGATTTAAGCAAATTCCTGGAATTGCGCGATTTTCAGTGAGTTCCTCGAATTATGTGATTTCGATAAATTCCTTGAATTCCACCATTTGATTCAATTCCATGTACTCCATGAATTCCAAGAATTCGGCGAACCCCTTGAATCCCATGAATTCTTCTAATGCCATGAATTCCATGAATTTCACGATTGCCATACATTTTTGAAATTCCGTGATTTTCCTGAATTCCTTGGATTCCTTGAATTCCATAAATTTCATGAGTTGCTTAATTGCATGAATTCTGCGAATTCTGTGATTTCAGTAAATTCCTTGAATTCCATCAATTGATTCAATTCCATGAACTCCATGAATTCCATGAACTCCATGAATTCCATGAATTCCGTGAATTCCTTGAATTTCATGAATTTTTCGAATGCCATTATTTCCATGCATTTCACGAGTGCCCTAAATTTCGCAAATTCCGTGATTTTTATAAATTCCTTGAATTCATTAATTCCAATAAATTTTATGAGTTCCTTAATTGCATGAATTCTGTGAATTCTGTGACTTCTACGAATTTCATGAATTTCACGAATTTATTAGATTTCGTAAATTCGTTCATTTCCATGAGTCGGTGAATTCCGCGGATATCATAAATTCCGTGAATTTCATGAATTTCATGAATTTCTTCAATTCCGGAAATTCGGTGAATTCCAATACCATATTTGCAATGTTACGTATCGCTATTATCGTAGAAGTCTTTTATAAGTGTTGTAGAATTCCAACCATTTTTAAAAGTGCAACAAACAAACATACGTAAGGTCTAAAATATAATTAAGGGCAAAAGATTATTTTCGTGCGTAAAGTACTTTACATTCTTTTTTATGTGTATGCTGATGACGTATTGCATGCCTTGATCAGATTTTAGGACACTCAAAGTGCTTAGCGTATATTTCTTTGTTGTATATTTTAACTTTTTTTAACTTCCTCATGTATAAACAATCTTTTTGCAGTAAATATTAATAATTATTCATTTTTAATAACACAGATGCAGCTTCCTCTTAAGAATCGAGCGATACCAAACACTCATTTTTCATATAAATGTAATTTTAGTAACTTTTCAGTTTGGACAGCAGTATTGTTTCAGGGCCTTTCCACTTTTTTTCGCCAGAGTCGATTTCAAATAAACGTTTTTAAATTTTTATATTGCACTATCAAAATTATCAATGTCTTCTGAACTTATTTCCACATCCATTTACCTATGCTAGGATCGCAGAGTGGTATGTAACTTTCCTTATGGAATATTACACACATGATTGCATATGATGTAGAAATGTTCCTGAAATACTATTCAACTGCTAACTCCATTTCAACCAAATGGGCGTATTATGGTACTGTTTTAGAGCACGCTTCAATCGTAAGCTCTAGGCTATTTTGAAACAAATTTTGATGTTTTGTTCCACTGTGTCTCGGTTTGAACCGAATCAAATTTCAAATTTAGTTAACGCTTTGAAATATTAAGTTCTGATTGAATAGGGAAAATGTCAAATTCATATCGAAATCTCAATAGAATCAAGGACCACATGAAAAATTAAAATTAGCAGGTCTCTTGTAGTGGGATACGATAGGAAAATTCCGAATATTTTGGTGTATGTAGATTGGTTTTAGAATTAATTTTTAATTATCCGTCTCGGGTATTCTTTTATTAAATGTCATATCGATTCCGAGGTGCAGCGCTTCCTGGTAGTGGAAAATGTTTGAACGAAATATTAGCACGAAAGAATGTTTCAAATCTAAAGCACAATGTATTCCATAATTTTGATTCAGAGTTTCTAGCAATATCTCAAGAGCCAGTAACATTAAGAAGCGAAGCAAGTTATGGAAATGAAGGTCAAAAATGAAGAAGCACGATAATTATTTTGAGACATTTCGGTCACTGTTTGGACACTCGTCAGTCAAAGAAATAAATATTTATTAAGTCTGTAAAAAAACAATACAAATTATGCAAAAACAACTAAAAAATTTTTTTAAATGAAGGAAGGGTTTTGTCGTACACGGGGGCCCTCAATATTCAAATAAATTTTATAAAAAATAACACTAATTTCAGTGAAAAGACAGAAGGTCAATGTGAATAACAAACAAACATACCTGGTGTAAGTTAAAAAATCGAAGCAAAAAGTCAAAGTCGGAGTAAAAAAGTTACAGAAATAATAAAACAAGACGTAGAATATGTGAATATTAAAAAACTAAGAAAAGAAATAACAAAGGGCAAAAGCCCGACACACCCATGAAGTTGTCCCCCGAAGTTCCAATTTTTTAATTTTCCTTTCACATACATTCAACGACGTTTGCACTGTTAGTACATCTAATATTTTCGTTTGTACTTGTATTTCGGGGGGTAACTTCACGCATCCCCCCAAAATTCAAATTTCTCAAATTCTCTTTTTGCATAGGTTTCTACTTTTTGCACATTTAATATTTTCGTTTGTACCCTCTGGGTTGCCTGGCTAGGGAAAAATCCAAATTTTGTGACATCCTGACGTGCGACATCAAACGTTAGCATAAAGAAAAATTTTTAATTATGGCGGGATAATATAAAATTTTGATTTTTTCCTAACCATATAATAGCCAGACAACAAAGAAATGTGCATACGAAAATATTAAATATACAAACTGTACAAACGATGTACAAACGTTTGCAAACGAAAAATTGAGAAATTTTAATTTTGGGGATGGCACAAAATTTTGATTTTCCTCTAGCCGGGAAACATATAGGGTACAACCAAAAAATTTAAATGTACAAACAGTGCAAACAAAGTACAAACGTATGCAAATAGAAAATGTGAAAAATTTGAATTTCGGGGGTATGCCAAGAAATTTTAATTTTCCTCTAGCCAAGCAACCAAGAGGGTACAAATAAAAATATTAATTGCACAACCAGTACAAACAAAGTACAAACGTATGGAAAAAGAAAATGTGAGAAATTTGAAATTTCGGGGAGATGTGTGAAGTTAACGAACGTATGTAAAAGAAAAATTTAAAAATGTGAACTTCTCGGGGCCAACGTCACGGGGCAAACTTCCGCCCGACAACAGAATGTGATGTAAGAGTCGTTAAAATAGGATGACACTGTATGAGTAACGAAAATTGAAATATTGTAAGAGGTTGATAAACGGCAGAAAATAAATTATGTTCATATCTTAAATTAACAATATTTGGTACCTTGTTGATAAAAAAATTTTCAATTGTTTTTCTACGAGCTCTATTGTTCTCCATTCATGAAATCTCAAAATTGTCTGAATCAAAATTATGGCCAGTGTCAATATAGTGTTTAGTGAGAACAGCATGAGCAACTGAATCAGGACAGAAAGTGCAATTGTATATATAAACAGCTTCGGATATTTTCTTTTGTGGAAGTGGGTCTTTAAGATTGTTAACAAATTTATAGAAGCTATTAGCTGGTTTGTAAATGGACTTGATCTTTTGTTTCTTCAGAAGTTGTTCAATTTTTTCTGATAAACCTTTTATGTAAGGGCAAACTGTGAAATCAAAATAAGATACTTTTTTATTAGATTTAGAAGCAAACTGAGTGATATACAATCGGAAAGATTCTTTCCTTAAACAGCTGTTAATTAAAGAGCTTGGGAAACCATTATCTTTTAAAGTATCTCTGATTTATTTAATGTTTTTAATTCTAAATTCTGGATCTCAAATCCTTAGAATTCTGTAAAAAAGGCCAGAGACCAAACCAATTTCTTGAATAATAGGACGAAAAGAGTCAAAATTTGAGCAACGACCAGACTTCTTTTGACGCAAATCAATTTTAACAAAACCATCAAATCTAATGACAGGAGTGTCTAAAAAACTAATTTTTTTAATTTTCTTCAACTTCTATAGTAAATTTAATATTGGGATTATAATAATTTAATTTTTCAATCAGTATATGGATTTTACCTTTAGAAAAATCTGTGATTATATCGTCTACGTAACGAAAGAAAAGAGGAACTGATAAAGGGAGATTTTAGAGATAATGAGATTCGAGTTTTTCGATAACTACTTTGGCAGATAGAGGTCAGAGGAGGGAACCCACAGATAATTGTTTTTCTATTTGTAAGAAAAGCAACCAAAATTTAAAAATGTGGAATTTAAACATAATTCAATACATTTCAAAAAATAATGAAGTGGAATGTCAGTAATTCCAGAAACCTCAGGCCAGCTTAATACCACATAGTTTAGAACATCAGGTTTAGGAATGTTATTAAACATGGAAACTATATCTAAAGAAACTAAAACGTGATTAGGAGGGATATTAAGTGAATTAATTTTTTTACAAAGGATAAGATATCTGTAACGTGTGGATCGTTTTTTCCAATAACATTATTGAAAATTGTGACAAAAAGGCAGATAATTTTTATAGAGGTCCGTTTAGAGTTGAAACAATAAGTCTTAGGAAAGCATCAGGTTTATGGATTTTAGGGAGGCTGCAAGCCTTTGAAGTGATGGCTGAGTAAGTTCTGAGTTCTTTAACTTGTTAAGGAGGAATGAAATTATTACATTCTAATTCAGACACTAAAGTATTGTTTTTTCCCTATAAAGTAGCAGTGTATTCAAATTTGGATAAGGAATAAAGTTTTTTATCATTAGGATCTCAGAAATTTTTCTATGGTAATCAGTTTTTGACATAGCAATCGTGAAATTGCCTTTATCAGCATCAAATCTAGATTCCTTAGTTTGGACTCACGTGTCACATTTGAACCCGATATGCACTCAAATTTAAGTAGATTTTGATATCTGAAATAGGTAATATATTTTTAGATTCAAATCTACTGCTAGTTTACTGTAACAAGTCATAGCAGCTGCAGTAATGAATCGGCAGATGTATCAGTCGAATTATAATCTGAAGATAAAGACAAAGCCTCCAGTTGATGCTAAAATAAAAAACGTTGTGTAATAGCTGTAGTTCATTAAATTTATTATACGAGAAATTTGGTGTTTAAATGATTAGAAAATTTGCAAAGGTTTCGCATTATTTAACTGTAAGAGATAAACAAAACATTATGCTATTAATATTAATAAATTTAAATAAATTTAATTAAATAATAAATATTACCGTAAATGAACCAATAGGCCAACTATAAATAAAAGTTTTCAACTTTCTTAAAAAGAAATAGGCCTAGTAACTAGGGACAGGGATCTTAAAGGTCTAATTAACATAAGGGATGCAGGAGAGTTCTGGCGAACTATTCACAAATTTTCTTATAGAGAATATATAATATGTGTTTCACAAAGATAGTGCATGGTACGTTTGAAATAGATAAAACAGAAGGTATTTCTAAAGTGGATAGGCCACTTGGATTTGAGGAATTAACCAAAAGTATTCAACGATTAAAGAATGGAAAAGCCCCAATACCCGACGGAATTGTAAATGAATTTTGTGAAAATGTTTCTCCGAACGTTCTAATCCTTATGTTGAACATGTTAAAAAAAATGTAAATTCTAATATAGTGCCCCACGATTGGGGAAGAATTAAAAATATTGTAATTTACCAAAATGGAGATAAAACTGACCTCTGTAATTACAGACCAATCTCGCTTTTCAATAACATCACAAAAATTTTTACACACATTCTGACAGAAAGTTTACAGAAGTATGTCAAGAGCAGGGGGATAATACCGGAAGGTCAATCTGGTTTTAGGAAAGGGCGCAGTTGCACTGATAATATATTTGAAGGGGTACAGCGCATACGGGCGTAAGTGCCAAATTTCGGAAAATCGGTTTATTGGCTTAAACTATTTGTTTCCCCCTAACTCATGTTCCTGTAGAAGATTTTGGTCCAGTTCGACCCGGAAGTAGGTCTACGAAAAAAGATTAGCGCATACGGGCGTAAGTGCCACGATTTGCGGACGTAAGTGCCATGCTTCATAGTGTTCAAAGCACGTCTCGTCGATTCTGCTTTTTTGAAGTTTGTCCATGAAAAATGATGAATTCTAAGAAAGAAATAGCTTCTTCAAAAGTAACAAAGAGAGCTGAGAGTACAAAAAGAAGAAACAGCGGCGAAAGCTATGAAAATTCTAAAAGACAGGAAGTTGAAGCGAAGAAGATTCCAGATATGGTAGGTCATGTTTATACCCTATTACTTGAGGTTATTTGTGACTACAGAAAATGTATAAATATGTAGAAATTAATAATATTATTTGAAATAAATAAGAAAGACTGTTAAAATTGTGATACATATATATGTACATATATGTATCACATATATGTATATATATATATATATATATGTATATATATATGTACATATATATACATATATATACATATATATGTATATATATGTAAATGCAAGAATGATTGTCACCGCTTCACAAAAGCAAACAGACAAAACGTATTTCAAAAATTTTATAAACTGG
>JAAAKG020186927.1:0-25173 GCA_010014905.2 Druon quercuslanigerum | reverse complement strand
TTAATAATAATATAGATGATATAATATATAAAATATAATGATAATAATTTATTTATAAAATTTTATTTTGAAAAAAAAATAATGTTTAACAAAGGAGGTAAACTGAAAACCAACTAGTTGAATTTTGAATCAAGCAGTTGAGTGTTCAAGCAAGAAGATTAGTTTTCTCTAAATAAAGATGATTTTTTAACAAAATACAAAAATCTTTTCAAACAAAAATTTTAAACTTAATGTTGATGTTTATGTTATGTTTATGTTAATGTTAATGTTTAATGTTTAACTAAATATTTGATTTTTTAACCAAAACGGGAATAGTTAAATTTTCGTTAAAAAAATTATTTGCCATAAAAACAAGATGTTCCACAAAATAGTTCAATTGAAAAAAAAATTTTTTTTAACAAATCGTTTCGTTTTATAACCGAGTAGTTGAATTTTGAATCAAAAAGTCGGTAATTTTCAACATAGCAATTGTAATTCTATGCAGTTGCAGTTTAGTTTTTATTAATTTAAACAATAAAATCTGAATTTCTAACAGTTTTTAATTTCAATGACCAGGAAAAGCTTTGTGAACTGGGAAAAAATACCGGAAATTTTTTTTCGGCAGTAAGAGTCGCCACTCTTTAAACCAAAAGCATACACAAAGTCAATGCTATCAAATTAATTTTAATGAAGTAATAACGAACAATCCAATATTTAAATTGCTGTTTATTTAAGTTTGGAAAATCTTGATAAGCCTTGCATTATTAGGGGAAAAAATTGCATGCATCAAGCGCGGTTTTTTACGAGAAGGATAATAATAAGCGGTAAGGGCAAGTAAAAAGTAAAGGGGGGGGGGGTGAGGGGGTACATAATGTTATGACGGGCAATGTGCATATTGCTTCCGACATAAGATACAGTGTAATTAGAGCCGGGAGACGTTAAAAGTTGAATATCTTTGTACAATGCACACGCGCCATATTGGATATTAGCATTATTACCAGATGTGCTCAGGTAATTGCATGTCCTCAATTCTTTTAATTACATTCTTACACAGTACACACGTGCAACAATTATACCCGTCAAAAGACTCATGGGTATTTGCATAAAGTTTTATGGAAGTTTTTGGTGTAAGGGACCGTCCAAAAACTAAGGTTTTTAACAAGATAATGGGGGGTGGCAGTGACAGTAGCACTAATAAATTAGATAACAGTACGTCCTTTTTTTAATTTCTTTTTTCCTCTCCTTTTAGAAAATTTCCATTTTTTATTTTTTTTTGTTTTTCGCTAAGATTTGAAATAAATTAATAGAACCCTTTAGGAAAATCCAAATATTTTTTGTTGAAAAGCCTACTATTATATTTTTGGCTAGGGATCATCCATGAACTGCGTTACCAATTCTACTAAAAAACAAACCAATTTCCAAAAAAATAAAAGAACAAATGGCCTAATTTATTATAAAAAAAAGAGATTTTATCAAAAAACAAGAATTCTTAACCCAAAAGATGAAGTTTTTGCTAAGAAAGATGCATTTTGAAATGAAAACATAAATTTACTATCAAAAAGATGAATTATTATTACCATTAAAGAATTCTTAAACAAATGTGAATTTTTAAGAAAGAAGGAACATCTTTTTTAATTTAGTTCAACTTTGAAAACTAGTTCTTAAATTTTTAACCGAAAAGATAAATTTCGTAACGGAAAAAAATGAGTTTTTAAGAAAATTAAAGAATTTTGAACCAAAAAGTTGCACTTTAAGGAAGAAAGAAATTCGTCCGGGGCCAGACCCAGTCTGGCCCCGGTTAGGCCCAGACTGGGGCCATAATAATTCACTATTCTTAATTAAAAGATATTTTAAAATAGAAAAATGTTAAAATCGTATATATCACATTTCAAACTGAAATTTTAGAGAATAAAAATCTGGTTATCAAAAAGATGACGATATAAAAACATAGGAGTATGTAAGATTAGAAACAAAATGTTTTTTACACCAATTTTTTAAACAAACTGAAAAAGTCGAAAGACACAATATAAGAGCCAGAATTTGTATATGATAAGCTATTTATGTATTTTGCAATTTATTTTTCCTGTCAATTTCTATATTGAACTTAAATGTAATAAGATATTTTAAAATGAGCGGATTATAATGTTGAATTGGCGGTGTAAGTAATTTTTACAAAATCCACTATACTACAATAAGAAGGTAGTATTCATATCAATTATATCATATCACCTCAAAATACGTGAAAATAAATATGTTATCATCTTAACATACTTGACAAATTTACCTACCATATAGTCTTTAACACGTAACTCAGGAATATTTTGAAATATACGGTGCCTACTACAAACTCGTTTTGTGCTCGCGTTTCGAATTTTTCTTTGCTTATTTGATCACTTTTTCAATCATTAATTAAAATATTTCTTATGTTTGCACTCTACATTGTAATTTGGAAGATTTAGAATCAACCCACTTTATGCCTTGAAATTAATGAGGCGCTATCTACTGTTAAGAGTGTCCCAAGTCGGAAATAAGGCAAATATTTGGAATTTTAGTATTGCGGAATTTTCCGCATTTCATGTAACGTTAACCTCGAGCTTGCTGAAAAAATTTCGTTGACATTGAGAAATGAAGTTGAGTAATTTTTTTGTTAATTGAAAGGAACACTTTCGAGTGATATGCATTCTAGTTTTACGTGCCCATTTATAAAGCAGTGCAAATAAATTTTTGGATAAAAGTCGAACGCTGTACACAGTTTTTAAATTACTTTCGTTATCGGCCTAACAGTTAACATCTAACAGCTAAAACAAAAGTAGAATTTCATTGTGTTTATTTTCGTCGACGAAATGTCGGAAAAAATATATTTGAATCTTTTAATTCTTTGTGTCATTCTCTGTAAAGGAATTCTTGCCACTTTTTCAGAAGAGGACGATGGTAAGTGAATTTTAAATTAAAATTTTTAGTTCTTGGGTGTAGGATTTTAATTAATTATTGATAGTTTATTTAATTTAAATAAAGATAAATTAAATTAATTGAGGAACACAATCTCATAATGATATACGCGCTCATATGCATGATTAATATCTTAAATTTTTGTTTCGATTTTTTAGTCGATTCCTAAATTTAAATTAGCGAAATTTATCTAATAGCTAGTGAAATTCTACTAATTTAATTACATAAAAAGAGCTAATTAATATTAGTGGAAAATTATTAATTGGATAATGGAATACTACAAATTTTCCAATGAAAACATAGAAATTTATATAGGTTTGTAAATATTAACTGAGCGTCATACATAAACTACGTTTTCAATTTTGAGTTATCCCCCCCCCCACTCTTGAGTCCAAAACGAAACACTTTCAATTCCTAAGATTTCAGTTGAAATTGATTGACATTTTAACAAAATTGTTTAGTTTTTCGCCAAAAAAGATTTTATAACAAAATATATGTATTTTTAAAATAAAAAATGTGCATGTTTCACCAAAAACTAATTTTTAACTCAACAGTAGCATTAACAAACAAATAGTTATACCACAATGAGAGAAAAAGTTCATTTTCAACCTAGAAAGATAACTCTTCTACCATAATTCATAAATTTTCTACCCAATGACGGATTTTTAAAAAAATAGTTGAATACTCAACCGAATAGATAAAGTTTCAATTTAGAAAGATGAATTTTAAACCGAATTGTTGAATTTTTAACTAAAAACAAGTTTTTAGGAACAAAAATAGAATTTATTAAATTTTTAGTTTAAAAACTTAATTTTAAAACATAACTAATTTTCTGATAAATTTAAATGGGAATTTAAATGAACAAAATGAATTTTAAAACGAACACTTGAACTTTTTACAAAATTGTTCAATTTTTAAGCCAAACAGATAAATTTTCTACAAAACGGATGAATTTTCAACTAAAATAATCAATAAAGTTTAGAAATTTGTTAAGAAGTTTTTAAATTTTAAACCAAGTGGTAATAATAATGGTGGTAATAATTTTAACCAAAAAATACGAATTTTCAACAAAATAGTTGAAACTTCAACCAAAACAGATAAATTTTTAAATAAGCAGTTAAATTTTTAACCAAGAAAGATAACTTCTTTACAATAAAAGATTAATAAAAGATTAAAGGAAAAATTTTTAGAAAAAATTTACCTCATTAAGGAAATTGAATCTTCTACTTACAAGATGCAGCCAAATGTTTGGAAAAATCTTTATTTTTTAATTTAATTATTTATTATTTTAAATCCTATTTTTATACAAATTTCATAGAACTTTTTGGTGTGGGCAACTTTAGTCCGTTAATTTTAGTTCATATCTTGTGCCGTTGTTCAAAAAATTTTATTTTATTTATTTTTTTTATTTTTTATCTTACTTTTCAAACTTTATTTATACTTTTTTTTAAATCTTTTATTATAAAAATTTTTTATAGATCTTTTTGCGGTGGACAACTTTAGTCTAGTAATTTTGCTTTGTATCTTGGGTCATTTTTCAATAAATTAAATTTTTTAATTTTCAGTGTTGTTTCTTACGACTAAAACAAAAACTGCGTGTCCTATAAAAAATTATTCATGACAAATTTGAATTAGTTTTTGCTATTTTTTGCAAAAGAAACGTGTGCTTATTTATTTTTTTCATAGCTTGTGCCGTTTGTCCAACATTTTAATTTTTTATTTTTCATGTTGTTTTTTACAAATAAAAAGAAAAAATATGTATCTTATCGAAAATGGATCCATCACAAATTTGTAGATCTTTTGGGGGCGCGCAATTTTTGTTGATTTATTTTTTTCGTATCTTGCATAGATTGGCCGTAAAACGGAAAAAAGCCAAAATTTGAATTTTTAAATTTTCGACCATAATCCAAAGTTTCTTATGATAATTTTGTTGGGCTTTAAAAAATGAACGTTTTTCTTCTCTTGGATTTTTTCTTTCATATCTCGCGTTGTTTGGCTTAAAATGTTCCTTTTGGTTTATTTTCTTTTACTTTTAAAATGCTATAACTCTGATAATTTTAATTTTATCAAAAAAAGTTGTAAGAAAAATTGTTTGAGTTTCCGAATTCTATAAAAAGCCGTACATAGAATTTTTAAAACTTGAAAAAAAATCCCAAATATTTATAAAATTTATTAATAATTTTAGATGTTAATTTTGTTTGTCTGCTGGTCTATATCAATATTATTAAAATATTGATAAATCTTAAGATTGTGAAAAAAATGTCTCTATCTCCACTGGGAAAATTAATAATAAAATATTTCCTGGTCAATAAACCTAAGATCAACAATTAAAACTTTGAAAATTTGCTCTCTTTTTGAATTTTTATCTAAAATATCTGGTACGAACTTATTCTTTCTTCTCAGGCCCTTAAAAATTGTGCCAAAGTATAATTCAATCTGACCAATATTTCAAAAGTTATCATGCCTACAGACTACGGACTACAGACTACAGACTACAGGCTACAGACTAGAGACTACAGACTACAGACTACAGGCTACAGACTAGAGACTACAGACTACAGACTACAGACTACAGACTACAGATTACAGAATACAGACTACAGAATACAGACTATAGACTACATACTACAAACTACACATTTTAGACTACAGATTACATATCACAGACTACAGACTACAAACTACAGGTTAAAGACTACAGATTACAGACTACAGACTACAGAATACAGACTGTAGACTACATACTACAAACTACACATTTTAGACTACAGATTACATATCACAGACTACAGACTACAAACTACAGGTTAAAGACTACAGATTACAGACTACAGACTACAGAATACAGACTGTAGACTACATACTACAAACAACACATTTTAGACTACAGATTACATATCACAGACTACAGACTACAAACTACAGATTAAAGACTACAGATTACGGACTACAGACTACATACTACAGACTACAGACTACATACTACAGACTACAGACTACAGACTACAGACTACAGACTACAGACTACAGACCACAGAATACAGACTACATACTACAGCCTACAGATTACAGACTACAGACTACAGAATACAGACCATAGACTACCGATTACAGATTACAGACTACAGACAGACAGACACCCACAAAGTGAAATTTTACATAAAACCAATACCTTCTCATTAGGATGAGAATGTAAAAATAGACACATTTACAATCAAAGAGGTGGATTTAAAAAAAAATTATGAATCTTTAACAAACAAAAAAATGAGTTTATAACAAAATATTTTAATCTGGAAGATTATTGTTTAACCAATAAGATTAATTTTCTAAAAAAGGAATAGCTAATATTTCAATGAAAGAGATGAATCTTTAACTAAAAAAATTAATTTTTTTACCAGAAAAGGTGTCTATTTAAAAAAAATGATACATTTTCAAGAAAAATAATTAAATTTTTGAACAAATAGTTATATTTCTTGGTAAAAAATGTATTTATTTTTGCCCAAAGGTTTGTCTCCTTCGTAAAAAATTTAACTATTTCATTTTTTGAAAATTAATATTCTTGGTTAAGAAATTATCGTTTAAGGTGGTTACAGAAAATATAATAATAAAAATGATAAAATATTGTTATTAAAAATATTAAGTGATATTTTTTTCAGTGAACCCTTTCCCTTAACCATTGTTAACAACCGTGGACATTTGGCGGACCTACCTCCCCTTAAATTGATAACGCAATTTATGGATTGCCCCATAATAAATTTTATAGGAATAGAAAACGAGATAAATAGAAAATATAACTGTCTGATGAAAATAACCTCGAAAAAAACTCGATTGCGACACATTTTAAACTTCAATGAAAAATTAAACACACAAAATTTAAAAACTGGTAAATAAGCTGTGGCATTTCGGAAAACATAGTGATTTCACAATTAAATTATACAGAACCGAAAAGTAGCTCACTTCCCGTTTATGATTCACGATGCAATAAAATTTTCCATTTGGTAAAGGCCCCTTGGATTTATCGAATAATAATGTTACAAAATAATATTTTTTTTATTTAGAAAGGAATATTTTTATGTCCATTTTATTTTTTTACCCAAATATTTTGGCAGATAGATTATTTTCTTGAGTCAACAACAAATTTGATTGATTCTGTATAATATTTTTTTGTGAATCAAACGAAATTAGTTTGATTCAACCAAATTTTCATGTAAACCCAAGAAAACAATTGTTTCTGCACATCCAGTCAGGCTTGTTTGTTTCAAATTTTTTAAAAAAGGGTTTTCTTTGAAACGTATTAAAAAAATGAAAAAATGCACAAAAATTATTCTTGCAAATCATCCAATTAACATTTTTATTTATAGCCAAAAATAATAGAAAATCTTGACCCTAATGAAAATATCTGGAATTAAGCAATAGTCTCACTGAATTTAGTTGCATCTTTCAATAAATAAAAATAAAAAACCCAAGGATTTCAGAATATTATTGCATTTTTCTAAATTACCATTTTATTCACCCCAATTCATTCGAAATCTATGTAAATTTTTGGGATTCAAAAAAATTTGTTCTATTAACCTAATTTTTAGGCATTTTATCCAATTATTTCATACACCCCTCAATTCTTCTAATTTCACTTCAATTTTATTAAAATCAACAGAATATTTTACATTACAATTTTTGTAAAAGGTTACCCTCAATTCTTATTAATTTATCCTGAAGTCTTAGAGATTCCCCTAAATTCTTTTAAATTCTTCTGAATTCTTATAAATTTTTTAAATACTTTTACATGCTTTGGAATTCTCTTGAGTTTTATAATTTTACCCTGATTTTTTTTTAATTTACTCGAACTTCTAAATTCACTCAATTCTACTCAAATATATTTTTTTCATTTACCCTGAAGTTTTTTACTTTTTTCAGTTCGTTCCAACTTTAATGAATTCAATACATTTTTAAAATATTTTCAATTGATTTTTTATTCACTTCGATTCATCTGAATTCAATTGAAAATTTTCGGATTTAATACTTTTTCTTTCATTCACTTGAATTCTTAGGAATTTCATCAAATTCTTAAATTTTAGGTTGAACAGTTTTTTGAACGTATTTAAATTAATTTAGAATTCACCCTAAATTCATCATAATGTATCCCTAATTCTATTTGATTTTTTTTACATTCTTTAGATTACTCTTGATTTTTAAAGTCATGCTGAAGGCTATTGAATTCACTTACATTTTTCTAAATTCACTCAATTCAATTTATTTAAATGGTTAAGAAAAATATTTTAGTATTTTTTTAAATTCCGAATCAAATGTTTAAAACTCGCTTTGAATTCTCAGGCATTTTGTCCAATTCTGTTAAATTCCCTCGAATTCTTATACACATATAGCTTAATCTCATTGAAATTAATGAAATATAATGGATTACATTTTTTCGGTTTATTTTAATTCCTTGAAATTCATTTGCTTTTTTCTAACTCATTTAATTCTTTTAAATTAAAAAAAATAATTTTGTTATTACTAAGTTCAGTGGAGAAATTTGGATTAAAACTTTTTTTAATTCAGCATGAATTTTTACGGATAAAATTTTAAATTTGAATTTTTGGGAGTTATGGAAGTGAGAAGAAAATTTCTAAAAGACATTTTTCTTATAAGGGGCCGTACTTAAATTACGTAACCGATTATAGCCCCCTTCCCCCTCCAATTAGAGAAAGTAATTTATGGTTTCTAGAAATAATACGCCATAAGAATTGAAAGTAATGGAAATTTGTCATTTTAAAATTCCCTTATGTTTGCTTGTAATCTTGTAATATTTTAAACATAGGATCTTTCACTAACGGAAAAACAATATTCAAGATACAAATTTAAAATTTTCAAATTTTTTTAAATAAAAAAAGGATTTGCTACCATGAAAGATAACTTTTTAACAGAACACTGGACTTCGAAACAAAGAACTGTAATTGATATTCAAACGAAATAGATGAACTTAAAAAAGGGGATTTTGTTACTAAAATACACGATTTTTTTAATGAATATAAATTTTTCAAACATGAATGAAAAAAATGATCACCTAAATTTTGAAACCTTCAATAAAAAAAAGAAAGTTCTTAACAGAAATTTAATTGTCGACCAAAAAATGAGATTTTTGGTCAAACAAATTAATTTTAAAAAGATAAATTCTCAATCAAAGAGATAAACATTTATTTAAAAAAATTCAAGAATTAGTTTAAATCTTACCCATGCAGTTACATTTTTTAATAAAAAATATCAATTTTCAATAAAATAGTTTAACATTGAACCAAAGACATTTCTAAAAAAAGTGGTTTAACCAACATTTCAGAGAAAAATTGTTAAATCCTCAGCCAAAGGAGATTCATTTTTAATGAAACTGTTGCATTTTTATCGAGAAATATGAAATTCATATTAACAAAGATGCATTTTTGAATACAAAATACAGAATTTCAATAAAAAATTGAATTTTCATCTAGAGAAAATTGATTTGACGAAAGAATTTTTGAATTTTTGACCAAGATCTTCCATTTTTATCTGAGAAAGATACCATTTCAATTCAAATAAATAAATTTTTAGGCTAGAAAGAAAAACTTTCATAAAAAAAGTTGGATTTTCACCCCAAAAATATCTCAGTTAACTGTTAAAAAACAAAAGATGAATTTTAATTAAAAAAAAAATTTTGTACAATTTTCTAGCAACAATTGAATAAATTAACTTTTAATTAAAATCATGCACGTCCAACTAAAATTTGAATATCTATAAACTAATTCGACAAAAATGGATTAGTTTAATTTTTAATCAACAAAATTACTTTCAATAAAAAATTTAAACCACAAAGATTATTATTCTACTAGGATAGAATAATTTGTAACAACATACATGAATTTTCAATCAAACATTATAGTTTTTAATGAAATTTTTAACGTAATAGTGTAATTTTCAACCAAAAAGGTTTTTTTGTTCTAAAAGTATACAAATTTTCAAAAAACAGATAAATTTTTACATAAAAAAAAACAGTTTGCAACAAACAAAAAAGAATAGGGCAATTTTCAGTTAGAAAAATAAGTTTTTAAACAAATAAAATTTATTTCAATGAAACAGATAAATTTTCAACCAAATGCATGAATTTTCTACTAAAAATATTAGCCGTCTATAAAAAAGATTTCGAAAGAAATTTAGGTCAATCTTTAGTATTAAAAATTAATTTAAAGACTAATTAAAAAAAAAATAGATGGATTTTCAATATAAAAAGATCAATTTGAAGCAAAAAGCAGAATAGCTTAAACTTCAGTTTATGAAATAACTTTTTAAGAAAATAAATTAAATTTTCAACGGAATAGTTAAATTTTGAACCAAACAATTGAATTTTCTACTAAATTTATTAAATGACTATGAACAATTTTAACATCAAATTTATTTAAATTTTAAGCTCAAAAAATTAATTTTTAATAAAAAAACTTATTTTCAACCAAAACAATAAATTTTTAACCCAGAAGATTGATAAAAAAACCATAGGTCACAAACATTAAGTCAAAAAACCTGATATCAAAAATTACAATTAAAAAAATGTATGAATTATAAACTAAATAATATCTTAATATTTACTAAAATTTTATACCTTTGATAATTTAATTTTTAAAGAAAAAAGTGAATTAGTCACCGCAGAAGACAAATTTTTAACAGAGCAGAAAAATTTTGTAATAAATAGTAGATTTTTCGAAAAAATAATAAATTATTGTCTTTTTTAAATTTAAATTATTTATGAGAAATATAAATGTTAATTATTGTCAATATTCTGTAGTTAGTTTTGCAATATTGTTTTGAACAAAGTTCAAAAATCTCTTGAGGAATCTCATTCTTTTTTAACTTACGGATTTCTCATGTTTTTTTAATTTCAATAGCCTTTCTTAAAATTAATATTTACAGCCTTAAACAATAATATTTAATAAAATAAAAAAGAATATTTTCTCTTATAAATTAAAAGTTTTCACAATAAGTTGTACCGTTTGTCTTGGTTTCATGCTTTTTTTAAATGTTTTTTTGTTGTTCTTATTGAATAAAAAAAAATTTATCACTTTTTTTAAACAATTCATCTTTTTTTCGTGCATTAAAACTGCCTTTTTTCGTTTTTTTTCTTAAATAGGAACCGAATTTATAGAATCAAATAAAAAATCCAAATATTTTTACTTAGAAGTTAATTCTTTTTAATTGAACATTTCACGATTATATTTTTATAGGGAATTTATCTCGCAAAAAGTCTGCTATTTGCTTGAAAATGCATGTATATATTTTGTTGAAAATTTATGTTTTTGACCAAAAATTAATCTTTTTGGTTAAAAATTGATCTTCTTGATTAAAACTTCAACCACTTGGTTGACTATTGAACACATCGATTAATGGATTAATCGATTTTTATGAAGAAAAAATAATATAATAAATCTCACAAAGACTAATTAATGAATTTTTTGAATTATGTTTTAATGACATCTCCAATTTTCGAAAAAACCTTAAAGTTGTCTCGTTCAACATATTTTTTCTCAATTTAATCGGGGTGGGAAAAATATATAAAAATAAATTTTCCATGTTTTTCTTACTTTGAAAGTTAAACTCCCATAGGATAAAAATTACTCTCATATGTTACATAAAATTCCCTAAAACATTGACCTTAAAATCGCATTTTATGAAAAGATATAGAGGGGGCAGGTAAAATTTAAAAAGATTTTTTTTCGAAAACTTTTGAACCAATTGCAATTAACAAAATACATGCTGTCGAAACCAATAAGAAAATGTCCTAACAAAAAATATAGGAAAAAATTTTGAAGCAAAAAACCAGATGCAAATTTTATTTTTAAAATTTCTTTAAACTATGTACTTCCAGTCCGATTAATTTGTGAAAAATATATTTTATAATGAATAAAAAAAATATATATATATATATATATATATATATATATTTTAAGGTAGAAATTATGATCAAAATCAAAATAAGTTTTAAAATAAGCGAACAATGAATTAAATAAAATTCGAGTAAATTTTGCGAAATTAAATTGATAATAAAAATACGTTCCCTGAAAACCAAAAACAAAAATTCATTTCAATGCGATGAAATTTGCACAATATCATTTAAAAAAAAGAACCCATTCAAAAAATATGGGAACGCTTATGAAATCCCGCGTCCAATGGTCCGCAGAATAATTATTTTTGATCTTTTGAAAAGAATATACCACGCAAAAAGTTTTTAAACAAATTTCAAGAACTTCTCGAATTTATTACCTCGAATTCAACTCATGGAGGCACCTAGGAAAATTGTGAAAAAAAATTAAAATTGTACGAAACAGTCCTTGAATTGTGTTTATTATTAGTCCACGAATCTCAAAAAATCTTAATGGGTTTTTGAAATATAATTAAAGACGCAAAAGTAAGTCTACGTCGAGTTTCAGTCGCCGATCATACTTGACGCAGACATGCTTCTACCTTTCTTAAACATATCTCGGGACCTCATTAAGATTATTAAACGTTTTAGTGGCTTAAATTAAAGATGCGTTTCTAAAGATTGTTTGGTGTAATTTCGGATTTTTTCTACAAATTTCCTTGTTCATTCTATGAGTGGAATTCTTGAATTTTTATTTTAAAACATCTCACGTGCTATATTTTCTTTAAAATATCAAAAATATCTTATGTGAGAGTCATTTAAAGTAGAGTTCCACAAATTTTCTAATGATTTTTAAAAAGTTTTTCGCTTCTTTTTTGAACGAGTAATCACATTTTTAAGTCAGCAATAGATAATTTGCGACGGCAGTGTAGGTTAAAAATTAATCTCTGTGATAGCTCTTTATATTAAGAAGTATTAAAAAAGCGCGCTCTAATGAAAAATTTATCTTATTTGCAGAGGTCTCATCTAAGCTTCTCTCTCGCAGGAAACGTGTAATTTCTTCAGCCAATGAAAGGGAAACATATAATAACCTTCAAATTCTTTACTTCAATGTGAAAGTTCTATGCAACTTGACCTATATTTGCAATGGTATTATAGTCTCACCTCGACATATCTTAACTACTACATTATGCTCTGATAGAGCTCAAAGAACACAAGAATTGCAAGTTGAACTTGGTGATATGGGTCAATTTGGTTATAATATCCCAATGGTAGTAGGCATTACTCGCGAAGGAGATCTTGCCTTACTTTTTATTCATCCCTATGTTTTCGAACATCCAACGTGGCACCACAGAATAGAACTGCAGGATAGGCTCGTTCCATTGCGCTCAAAAGTCTTAGTTGCTGGTTGGAGACGCATAGGAACCGAATTGTAAGTTATCAATAATATATTAGGAAAAAAGAAAAAATATTGAATTAAGTCCAGTTATTGAAAAGTGCATTGTGTCATTTTTTATTAATATCTCGAAACTATTGCTGTTGGGAAACCTGTGTTCATGATTGGTTGAAGCTGTCGTTTTTTCCGTTTGAAATCAAAGTCTGCCAACTTCAGGTTTTTGCGAAATCTAAGATTATCTAAATAGTATACATTCAATAATCATAATATTAATAATATTAATCAATGCAATAAAGCTTACAGACATTCTAAAATACAAAAAGGTAGTTAGCGAGTAGACAGTGCCCAAATTATACTAGAGGCTTGGCATTTTTTCATCATTACAGAACACGTCTGTTCGAGACCTGGAGAAGTGGATTTTATACTAAGTGGTGATTTTTGGGGCTGGGCAGCGTTTCAGGAGAGGATTTTACACTTATGGGTAAATTTTGGGACTGGGAAGATTGAGACTAGCGGATGTTACACTTACTATGATTTTTGGGGCTTAGGAGAGCTGAAAAGGGATATTTTACACTTTGGGGTAATTTTCAGGTCTAGGGAGGGCTAAACTCTTTCCTTTTCGAAACGAAGCTACGACATGTCCAATTAAATTGGCATATGTATACCCTAGATGCTCAACCAATATCTGGAGTCTTATTTTCGTTATCTGTAAGTTCGCGATAGAAGCGTTTTTCGTCTGCCAGGAAATTTCTGTTGTCATTCCTAAGCCATGATTCTTTGTTTAAGATAGTCATTCATTTCGTCCAGGCTCGTAGATGATCATTAACTGATGTTACGTTAGCAAAGGATCTTCAATTGTCGAGCCAGGGTCTGAGACCGATTGTCCTTTAGAAATTAGTACAACCCTCCCAGTTTTGCTCTTGTTTTACCAGTTTCGCCTTGAAGTCAAAGCATCCATAGAGTGTCTAATATTTTTCTTGTGGCGTAGTTTGAAATACTCCGAGCTCTGAATTTGATGCAGACCAATTCTCGTAGATGGTCCTTGAACTATGATCTGTACGTTGGAATCAATGACGCATACTGTGAGATGCAGACTTTCCGCATTGTGCTCTTCACAGAGTTGAAAAGGAGCAGGGGCATGTTCTGGTGGCTACAGGCGTAAAGACTGTCCACCATAAGACAGTTACCTTGCTAAATCTCCTAGATCCGACTCCCGCTCGTCCATAGCGTCTCATTGTCTTCTTATTTTCAGTGGTTCGATGTTCACAAGATGAAACCCCTTATTGTGAATCTATTTTGTCATTAGGATTTGTTGCAGGTCTGCAAACATTACGAAGTTTATGAAGATTTATTGTGGGTACATCTTATTTTAACAGTCATGCACTTTTTGGAAGAGAAAATTGTCTTTGGTAACTTCGATCACACATATAAAGAACTATTTTTTCACATTTCTGAAATTCCAGTGTTCCTGTAACCGCAAAGTCGAGCAATTTAGCCTACCGATTGGTTGTATACGCCAATGAGTGATTTCTGGGGCAGGTCCACCATCTTAAGATGGAACGCCTATAAACGCGCTATAAACAGAATCATAGCCCGCTACATGAATACCCCGCTTCAACCACTGAATGTTCGGTTTATTTCTGCTTTCTGACAAGTTCTCCTTGCTATATAACAAGTTTCTGCAAGGACCTCAGATGAACACCAAATTGGAACGAGATCCCTCCTCGACCCTGGCTCTTACCCAAGTACTTTATCCGGCAAATAAATTCGCCACCTTGAACTGATGAGAGAAATGACAAGAGACCATCAATATTTCAAGCAACACAGTCGAACCTAAACCGATCGAGATTGCATCACATCCAGAGGCTTCTATTGACGGATCCAACTTCATATCACACGAACCCATCGATGACCTCTTAGGCGCTAAAGTTTACAAGTCATTTCTTCTAGTACCAATTCGTCAAGGATTACGAAAGCCTCCCGTCGCCCTTCGATCCTTTTTTGGATGGGTTTTATTGGTATGATCAGATTCACTATTCGTCAACTGAAACCTTGTTCTGCTGTGTTTGTAGTTCGATGGATTCACTGTGTGTGCGAGGAATTGAAACTCTCTCTCCACCTTGGTCGCTTGGTGGACGCTTGGTCGGACTTCAGAAGCCTTTTTGGTGGTCAGGATGTAATAATCCGTTTGGATGGTGACATCCCAATATAAGATTCTGTTAAGAGATTATGTCTGCGCGTGTATTTTCTCTGTGCCATTACGCGTCAGACATAAATAATGTGCTCGATGGATTCGGTGGTATCTGCACATAATCGGCACCGGTCAATCATGTTTTGATGTAACATGAGTTTGCGATAAATACTGTCAACCTTTTCCTGTATTGAAATGTCGAATCCTTCCATTTCTGGATACGGAAAACCCTTTCTCAGCCAGATATTAGATGCCTCATTTTTCACTTCATGTAGATCTAAAGTTTTGGAGTGCTCGACATGGATAGCTTTGTGTCTCCATTGTATTTTGAATTCCTCTATGGTTTCTGCCCTGATATTCGACGCCTTCTCTGAAGACAAATTCAACGGCGTGTAGGCAAGATCCGATTTACAGATGGTGCTGTAAAGCGCAACATCTCATTTGCTGTTAAAATGGTCTCACAACTGTATAACTTGTGACTCACACAGTTTTTTGTCATATGCAACGCACCTGCCACATACATATCATGGCAGCCCAACACTTTTAATCGCTGAATTATTGTGGGGCATTCGGTGCTTTTTCACTTCTACGCGGACGATTCTTTTTAACTTTGCAAGGTCGGTGTAGGACCCTTAGATTTAAGAATACCTAGATATTTTAATGATTCGCCTACAGCCATGGCCTCGATGTCATTTTCGAACTCGTTCTCTAGCTCTGCGATCCCTAATGCATCTCTAGTTAAATGCAATGTTCTACATTTATCTGGTTCGAACTCCATGTGAATGTCATTGTGGCATTGATCACTTGCTGCAGTTTCTGGGCTGAACTAGCCTATAGCTGCAGGTTATCCGTGCACTGAATTAATGTATTCTGAACCCATGAGACATGCTGGTTAGTGTTTTGTTCAATGGGTTCAACGCTAAACAGAACAATAGTGCCCTGAAGGGGTCTCCTTTAAATATACCCGTCGTATTGTGTATTGGACTAGTTGTCCTTGGCTGTCCATGTTCAAAGTACTTGATTCTTTTACCCCAAAGCCTCATCGCATGACTTAGAAAGTCCATTATGCGTGGGCGGATTTTTTAAAGTTAGAACTTCAAGCAAAAAGTCATGCAGCACGGAGGGAAAAGCTTCCTTGTATTCAATGTATGCCATGTGCAAGTTCCTTTGACGCTTACGAGCTTGATTCATGTCAACAGCGTCTATAGTGACTAGATCTTTACTGCCTCACGAGTTTTTACAACATCCTTTTTGTTCTTCTGTAAGAATGTCTGTCTCGTCGCAATGAGAATATACATTATCTGGAATAATAGCCGTACGACATTTATAAATTGTTGGAAGGCAGGCTATTGGTCGAAATTCAGATGTCTTTTGAGCGTCTGGTTTTTTAGGTAGCATATATGCAGTACCCCGGAGCATACAGCCCGTAAGCAGCTTGCTAACGCATGATGCACACTGGTCAGGTGTGCACCAAACGTTGTGCACCATGTCTGGACCCAGAGCTTTCCAGTTACTTGCCCTTTTCTCGACCGCTGAAACATCTCAAGCTGTTATTTTTTCAGCTGACTTTCAGGACTATTGCCTGTCTTTGCTTTTTGCAGTTTGAACTACGCAGAGTCCAAGTTGCATCTACTAGTTTTCTTCCCAAACACCCGACTAGTAGTTAGTCATGTCTTCCAGTTGAGGGTCTTCGGACTCTTACCAGTTATTCTCCTTTACACTCAGTTCACGATGGAACCCTCTATCATCTGCCTAAAAGGTTCAATTTTGTTGCCTCGTTGCTCTACTATCCTTGTACTGACGCAATCTCGAAGTAAGAACATTAAGTCTCTGTCGTTCTAACGGTTGCCAAAGCTGCACAGTATACAAGAGGTTGTACTTCTCACGCAGTTTGTGTCACGTTCAAATACGTAGGTAAAACCTTGCTGTTGAGGTGTTCTATTAGTGCAAGCAGATAAATTGTGACATTAATCGTCGGCAGAGTATGCTTTAGTATTGGTTTTACATATCTGCACTCTAGTAAAGCATGACCAAATTCCTTGCAATGTGCTGCAGTTTTTCTGACATTTCGCTGTCAACATCATCATTATTAATATTCGGATGCGGTTCTAGTCAATCCAGTACTCGAAGTTCATTATACCTAGAACCTGTGCCTTCAGCTTCAATCAAGTCTTCGTTGTTCACATCTTCTATTGGGAGTTCATCAATAGTAAGCTGCTGTTCCACTTCGGTTTTAATAGCAGCTATTTTAACAGCCGAAAGCAACCTGTTTACAGATATTGAGCGTGTTTGATCTGCCAGATACTGGCCATTTATTATTGATACTGACTCTGAGTATTTAAATAAGAAGAGTCTATGATTTTCTATCCTCAAACTTTGCCCACATTTCTCCTCCGGAAAATAAAGGTGCATAACATCTCTGTTCATATGTTATGTCCATTTGAATCGACTTTTTGGTTGCTGAACTACTGCTTCTTCGTCTGGTTGTATAAGACCATCTGGTTCTGAAGGATGTAGTCGTATTGGATCATCAACAGGTTGATGAAGAAAATCAATTGCCCTTGCTTGACCGTGTGACGCGGATTCCTCTAACTGATGTTCATTGCCCTTTTTTTCCACATCAAATCAACCTGTTGTTTAATCTCCATTGCTGGGTCTTCTGAGATCAGTAGGTTAGTCCTAATATTCTTTAACTTAGCGATTAAGATCTCTTAGTACGACTAGCTTTATATCAGGATACTTTGCAGAAAATTTCGTTCTTAAATTGTATTCTTTTTCGATTTTCGTTTCAAACTTTGCATTTCTTAATAGAGACGTACCGAATCCTCTTTCACAAACACCAGAACCTCGGCAAAGATACATAGAAAAATTTCCAAAGGTACCGGCTCAAGGATCAAACCCCGGACCTCTGAGGTGGAGTCCGAGCGTCTAACCAACTGAGACATTATTATTGTACTTAAAATTTTAAGTGATGTATCAGGCTTTAAAATGGTTACTGCCCAATATCTCGAAGGCATTTTTAGTTAGAGTTGTATTGTTATATTTTTTGAAATAGTTTGCCCTTGACTCTCCCGGTATATATCATCAGTCATGGATGCATTTTTAATGCAATCAAGTAATTTAATGAGAGCATTGTGCCTGTACATATTGGGCAAAGCCTGGTTCTGACCCCATCATTGGCGGACTAGGTTGCATTGTTGTTATTATTATTATTATTACACCATAAAGTCAAATGCCTTTCGTGTTAAGCGTGACTCCCTGAATTCTGGCCTCGTTATACTATCGAGGATCAATGTATTCAGTGTATGAGGTCTAAAAAGGCGGAAGGGGGTTCCGATTTTTATATCAATCTAGAAGTCGTGTGTTGCTTATTTTAGTCTCGCTGCCGCACAGGGCAATCAGTGAAAGTCCAATATTACATAATTGCCATATTAGCTTTATGATTGCTAGTATAAAATAATATTTTATGTCTAAAATTATCTAAAAGAACTTTAACAATTTAAATAGTCTAATTGCACCTTGCATCATGATACTGAAAAATAATAATAATTCATTTGTTTTATAATATAAAACTTTTTCTCTTCTCTGGTTTCAGCATTCGAGCAGCCACGAATGTACGCACTTTCGACAGGCAGCCGTGTATTAATATCTACGCACCGCTTAACTATACAGTTACTGAAGAAGAACATATTTGTACTAATTCGCCGTTAGGAACAAAAGGCGCTACCTATGAGGATGGCGGTGCTGCTTTAGTTTTCAAGAATAAACTACTTGGTGTTCTCCTTTTTGCTGGAACCGATGTACCAGGTGGACCTAGGCCTGATGTTTTTGTACGTGTGAATAGTAATACGGGATATCATAATTGGATTAAGTCACATATTCGTGAATATTTAAGTCCCCAGCAACAAGCATTGCCATTCAATTATTTACCACAAAGACGAACTGTGCACTATAAAGCCGGTGATGACCATCTATTTGTACATCCACACCCTTTACATTTTTCTCACTCTGCACAGAATACAGTATTTGCGCCAAATACAGCCCCCCCTGCACTACCTATAACACATCACTCAATAAGTCCCTTGCATACCCTATAAAAATACTTTTTTTTATTCGACTTTATTAATCAATGGCGGTACATGTACTCCAACGCTCCTCTAACTTTTCAATACGAAAAGGTCGAATTTTTAAATAACAAAGAATGAACTTTAACGACAAACAATTGATTTTTCAATAGAAGAATTCAACTTTAACGAAATAATTAAATTTGCAACAATAAAGTTTATTTTTGTCAGAATAATTAAATTTTCAACTAAATTGTTGAATTTTCCACTAAATTTATGAATCTTCAACAAAAGAAATGAATTTTGAATAAAGTGAGATCAAGAAGTTGAATTTTCAAAAAAACAATAGATTTTCTACGAAAAAACGGGAAATAATAATAAATTTGTAACTACATTCTTAGCTTTTCCATTACAAAAAGTCAATTTTCCACCAATAATGGAATAATTAAATCTTTAGTAAAAAAATTAATTTTCAACAAATTGATTGTAAGCAAATTAATAAATATTTTAAATAATTAATAAATAAAATAAAATGACAAATGGATTATAAATATTTAAATTTTCAGTAACAAAAAATTTTTTAACTAAATCGTAGAATTTTTGTAATAAGTAACTAACATTTAGAGAAAAGACGAAAAAAGAGGAAAAAGAAAAAATTTATTTAAAACAAAGGAAGAAAGAGGAATTCTTTTAAACAGGGAAAAAGAGGGAAGTGCAGGCGATGTGGTTTTTTGTATGGTCTCTTATTTTTAAATAGTAATAAAAAATAATTTTTAAAAAAGAAAATTTTTTTGAATATAAATTAAAAATATAATTAATACATAATATAAATAATAATTAATGAAATTAAATTTCTAATTCAATTATTTAAAAACAATTTAAAATAAGAGAAAAAATGTTTTAAAAGCTTAGAACCGTTATCGTTTACTTGTAACTGTTGTAGATTGTGTTAATAAATAACAAATAATTTTATCTTCTCTCAGACTCAAGGTGTTTAGAGTCCAATATATTGAAGCAATTTTTATTCAATTTGGAATTTCTGTAAGAAATTAAATATTCTACAAAGGGTTGTCTCAGTTTTTTTAAATAAAAGAAATTTAGAATTATTTTATTTCTTATTTAAAAAAAATTAAAAATCCTGTGTATAATATTTAGTTTGGTACAGAAAATCCAAATTTAATGAAAAGGCCTTCGAAAAATGTGATTCTTATATTAAGTTTGAGAGAAGATACAATTATTTATTATTTATTAGGAAACAATACAACTGTTAAAAGTAAACAATTTGGATTTCAAGCTTTGATAATAACATTAAATTTTCCAAAATGAGTTCTCAAGAATATTTAAAATTTATTAAATATAAATAATAATAAATATATAGTGAGTCAAAAAATAAATAAATATAGAATACAATAAATAACAATTAAATAAAATAATAAATTGATTTTAATACATATTAATTAAAAAAAAAACAAAAATAATAATAAATAAATTATTAATAATAAATACTTTAATTAAATATATTGATTTAATACGATGTGTTACATTTTTTGGGATGATGTTGTAGCTACAAAACAAGGAGCGAAATTATTTGCGAAAATATTTTTTAACATTTGTGTACATTGAATAAATATTTTTAATCTAGGGACAAAAGTTATGTTGAGCTCAAGAATTATCTACAGTATAAAGACTTGACTAGTATTTCTGAAAATTTTTGGTGTCGTTCCTTGTAAGAATAAATGTAAATTGTAAGAAATAAAGTGGTTTAAGAAAACAAAAATCAGAATGGTAAAAAACTTTTTTCCAAATAAAACGAAGTGTTATTTTTATTTCAGTGATACTTTTAGTTTTAAAAGAAGTGGAAGAAAATGTACTTGTTATCGAGCTTGTTATTTATTTTTTGTGAGTCAATTTGTATTTCACATCTTATGGAATGGTTAATAAATGAATGCCAGAGAATGAACTTTAATTTTGAATTGAAACTCCTCTATTTTTGTGCCAGGAAATTGTACCGAAAAATATTAAACATTAACATTTTTTAATTTTAACATTTTTAAATTAACTTTCAATTCTTTAAGAATAAGTATTGTTTATTTAAACATTGTATTCCAGTAAATCTTAAAAAGGTACTAATTTTTAGGAGAAATGATAGAGTTAATAAATCTACCAATTATTTTTTTTCGTTTTTTATATTTTGCAATTGTTAATTTATCCCTATTTATTTGATTTTTTCCACACAATCGTAAAAAGTTAGTTTTCTTATGAAATTATTTACGCAAACAACGAATGCTTAGAGTAATATTTTGTTGTTTAGGACATTTGACAATTATTTGAACAATTTTTCTTCTGTAAAGCACAAAAAGTTATTATTTTATAAATTATTTAATGAATGTTATATTTGCTATATTTTGTGAGACAGTTTTTCAGTTTTTAAAGCTTTTTGTTTCAGATCCTTAAATTTAGTCAAACAGGGCTAAATCAGTAAAATAATCTAATAATTAATAATAAGTTGGAGTAATAACAATTTTTTTAGAGTCATTGTTATACGTGATTTGCTATGATTAGTTGTTGAAATTCACAGGCTTTTTTTTAAAACCATATTCCTTAACAAATACACATAGGTTCTCAATTTTGGAATCAATACGTTTCAGCCAAAAAGAAAAATGTTTTAGGAGACAATTTAATTCTTAATCCAAAATTATGAATTTTCTAACCGAAAAAACGAAACTTCAACAAATTAGTTCATTTTTCTACAAAATAGTCCAATTTGGTATTTGATATTTCACCAACAATATATTTTTATTTTCAGTAAGCAAGCAGTCATCAATGATGACCACTGTTTAACTAAATAGTTAAATATTCAAGCAAAATATCAAAAAATATCAATTTACAATAAAAAAGTTAATTTTCGAAAAGATAGTTGAATTTTTAACTAAAAACGATCTGTTTTCTTTAAAAAATAGTATAGTCAAATTTTCAGTGAAAATATTTGATTCTTAAACAACAAAAAACAATTTCAACACAATTGTTAAATTTTTAATCAAAGAGACGGATCTTCAAATAATAGAATATATTTTAAAAGAAGTAGTTTAAATTTCAAACGAGTAATAATTCACAACAAAATACATACATTTTCAACGAAGCTGTTGAATTTTCAACTAAAAAACTATACATTTTCAACCAATAAAAAAAATGTTTAACCAATTAGTTGCATTTTTAACCAAACAAGATGAATTTTCAATGAAAAATGTACTCAATTCAATATTTAAAGTTTTTATTTTAATCGAAGAAAAAAAAATCGGGTTATTTTCCGTGTCGTTCTCGGTTCGCAAACATTTTTCACGGTCAATAAAATACAAAAATTGATATTCTAAGACTACGAATTTTTACATTTAAAGTAATAAAAAACAAACTAAAAATTAAAGCACTCAAATTGTAACTCCTAAATTCTGAACATTTTAAATTGACGTTTTAAAATTGTTTAATTGAAAAACTGTGTATTCGAATTCACAAAAATTTACACGTATAAAATGAAAATAAAATAAACTGCAAAAAAAATTAATAATAAAAATAAACTGCAAATTTAGAACTCTTAACTATTATAAATTATAGAGTTTACAGATTCAGATTCAATTCCAAAAATATAAATTTACGTTATTATTTTTAATGCACCACATTAAAGAATCAATTAATAAACTTTAAAATGGACAAAGGTAAAGAGTGTAGGAAAAGGGGATTGGCCAAGGCAAGGAAAAGAACATTTGAGAGAAAAGGTAAGAAATATAAAAATGGGAGAGGGAAATGTGGACGAGGAGATGGAAAAAATTATAAGAAAAGTAAAAAGAGGATCAGAGTGCACAAACAAAAATGAAGTTATTAAAGAAGGGAATAGGAGTGAATGAAATGAGGATTGTAAAGAGAAAAAGAAGCAGGTCAGAAAGAAATGAAGAAAGTGGAGAAAAGAAAAGGTAATGGGGAAGAATATAAGAGAAAAAAAGAAAAAGTATTCTGAGTTGTGTGAACAAAAGAAAGAGGAAGAGTTTAAAAGGTTTGAGGAAGAGGTGGCGAAGGCTAAGACGGAAGAAGAGGTATGAAAGGTAGTAAATAGAGAAACAAGAAAAAGAAAAAGAGTAAACCACGATATTGAAATGGTAGAATGGAAAAAATATTTTTTTATTTGCTAGGTGAAGTAGAGAGAAAAGTTAGAAAGGGAGGAAAATATTGTAGAGAAAGAGATGCGGAAGAGGACATAACGAGGGAAGAAATAGTTAAGATGTTAGGAATAATAAAGGATAAAAAGACACCTGGTATAGATGAGATTTCAAATGCAGTATGGAAATATGGAGGGACGGAACTAGAAGAATGGGCATGGATAATGTGTAATCGAGTACGGAGAGGAGAGGGGTGGCCAGAGTTATTGAAAGAAGGAGTAGTGATACCAATAGTGAAGAAAGGGAAAGGAGAGGAGGTTAAAGATCATAGGGGTGTCACGCTGATGCCAACACTATATAAACTATATGTAAATGTTTTGTCGGATAGATTGAAGCAAGAAGTTTAGGAAAAAAAGATAAAGCCACCGAATCATAGAGGGTTTAGAAAAGAAATGGTGGTGTTGAACAACATATATGTTCTGAACTATCTGGTAAATAAGAGGATTAAAAGGGAAAAAGAGGCAATGATAGCAATGTTTATGGACTTGAAAGCGGCGTTTTACGCATTAGACCGAGGCGAAATAGAAAAAGTTATGGTAAAAACGGGGATAAGAGAGGGATTAATAAAGAGAGTATCTTAAATTTTTAGAGAGACAAAAAGCAGTGTAAAGGTAGGAGATAGTGTAGGAGATAGTTTCTGGTTGGTGATAGGAGTGAGGAAAGGGTGCCCTCTGAGCCCACATGTATTTAATATATTAATATCAGGCTTGGAAGAAGAAATGAGGAGAAAAGTTTGGGGAGGAGTTAGGATAGGGAAGGAAAAGACATATACAACAGCATATGCAGACGACATAGTGCTGATGGCAGAGAATAAGGAAGGGATGGCGGGCCTAATTATAGGATAAGACAAATACTTAGATGGGAAAAAACTGAATTTAAAATTATAAAAGATACAAAATTTCGCATTATCCTTTAGATAATGATAATGAGATAATGAGGTTTAGAAAATGAGTAGGGAAACAGATACAATCTACGGGGAGATGAAAGGGAATAAATATAGAAAATGTGAAGGAGTTTAAATATTTGAAATCTATTTTAGAAAATAATGGAGATCATAGAGCTCTTATAAGAGAAAGGATAATGAAGTCTAGAAAAGGAGTAGGAAGTCAGAATCTACGGGGAGATGGAAGGGAATAAAGATAGAAGATGTGAAGAAGTTTAAATATTTGGAATATATTTTAGAAAAGAATGTAGATCATAGAGCTCATATAAGAGAAAAGATAAAAAAGCAGCAGGGGAAAACAGATATGGGTAATAGGAAAAAAAGGGTAAAAAATTGGAGAAGGAGAATGTGGTTATTTGATATGCTGATATGGCCGGTATTAAGTTATATAGTGATATATGGCGAGAGAAGAAGCGCAACGGGATAAATTAAGTATTAGAGCGGGAAAGAGAGCATGGGAATTTGAGACAAAGCTGTGGGAGGGAAAGGGCGGGGAGTTGGCGAGAAAGTGTTTGATGGAGGTAGAAGAGAGGAGAGGGAGGGCGATAGAATTAACGAGATGGGAAGA
>JAAAKG020186926.1:0-51219 GCA_010014905.2 Druon quercuslanigerum | reverse complement strand
AATTAATATTAATAATGATATATATTTTTTGTTTTAAAAGATTATTATTATTAAAAAATTAATAATAATTTAAACAAACAAAATAATTGCTTAAACAAGGTTTGAAGAATATATGCTTTCATTCAAAATTTGTTCACTGACTTATTAGCAAAATTATTAAACAGTTATAATTTTGAAAAAATGATTTAATTAATAAAATTATTAAATTTGTTAAATGAATAATTTTTTACTTTTTAATCCTTCAATATATTTTAATTTTAAAAGTTTATTTGTAATTGCATAATAATTACATATCAAGTTCTATTAAACAATATTTATATAACAATATTAGATCATTTAGTTTTCTAATCAAATCTGACAGAAACTGACAAAAATGCGCGCGGAACAGTTTCAGAAAAGATAGGAAAAACCCGAAAGATACCGCTGAGTCACTTTCTGATAAATTCTGAAAGATTCTGAAAGAAAATGGTTACAGTGTTTCGGATAGAATTTTGGATGCAGATTTCGGAAAGGATCTGAAAGATATGGAAAGCTTCGGAAAGAAAGTTCTATCAGATATTTCTAACAGGGAATAAATGAACATTCGAATATTCCATTCTAAATCAGGAAATTGCTTGAAGTGTGGCTGTAGCTCGTTACGAACGTTTTTTTGAGTAAATAGCGAATATATTGCTAAATATCAAGATACAACGTAAAGTTAATGAAATTTCGTAAAATCTCCTGAAATCGGTCAATTCTGCGAAAATTTCCTGAAATTTCTGTAGTCATTTGAATTCACATGAAGTCACGCAAAGTCACTTGAATTTTCCTGAATTCACTTGAAATCTCCTGAAGTCTATTGAATTCAGAAATAGGTGTACACCCGATCGGTCGAGTTGTCAACCCCTCGATTAAGGGTGAATTTCAAATCTCTTAAAATCTTTAAAATCCTACAAAACACCTCAATTCTCGAAAATAAATTCTTTAAAATCCACTAAAATATTACAAAATCCCACGAAATTCTATGATATATATTTTATTTCAATCCTTTAAAATTCCCTAAAATACTTTAACTTCAAAGATCCTGAAAAATGCCTTAGAAGTTTTAAAAATGCCATCAAATCTTAAAAATATCTAAAAATCGGTAAAATAGACCTGAAATGAATAATAATTAACCCATGAGTCAATTTATTGAATGAAAAGTGACTAATGTGATATTTTCATTTAACCCTCAAACGGCACACTGGTGCAAATTCGCACCGAATCAATTTTCAGTTTTTTAAGACACTATATTAAATACATTTTTTAAGTATGCATAATATATGCAAAATGTTTGTTATACGTTCAATATGTTAAATATTTCATATTAACATTGCAAATAAATCACACAAGTGTGCCGTATGCTGTATTAAATTGGGCCGTTTGAGGGTTAAAAAAGTGACTAATATTGACTGTGAGTCAGTCCCTATTATTTTTTACGATAACTTCTTACAGAAATTCTCTGACTTTTTCTGCCTGTTTTTAAGTGCCTGGCTCAAATAGGGCACCCGAAGGGGCAAAATCTTGAAAATAGGGTACTTTAGGGACCTTAAGTGAATATAGAGTACAATAGGAGATATAGAGACCGATATGTAATATATTACTCACCGTAGCAATGCCAAGGAAAGTATTTTGCAGTCTGACTAGTAAGTCCCTGGGATAAACAGCCCAATCTTCCCAGGCCCTAAATATTCGCATCACTCTAACTTTAAATCCTTCAGCTTTTAGCCTACTGTCGAACTGTTTGTAGGCTTGTTGAACTTCGACGAATATTTCATGCAAACGTGATTCAAATCTACATGCGAAATTAATTATTTTTTTTAGTTTAAAATACTTCACGATCTGAAAATAAAAAGTTGATAGAGTAAACGAATACGTACGTTTTTCGGTAGATTGTAGCATTCGTCACTTTAACGCCACAATTGTGCAAAATGTCGGAAATGAGGTAAAGTCTTGCGATCTTTTTATTTGCGGGCGTTTGCAAGATCGAAAGGGACTCTGTAATGCAGTCACAGATTTCTTCAGCTGCTTCGGCATGCTCGATGCAGAATACCATTGCCTCTGCGACTTTTATTCGCTCGGGAGTTATGTTACGCAGCAAGTCTTCCAATCGATCTCTTTGGCTAGAAAGTTAAAAAAATAAGTTAAATTTTTTTTAAAGGGAATTAGGCATAACAGTCTCTATGAGATAAAATATAGGGACCTTTTTTAAGTTCATATTGTACTTTTTTTTAGAGCTCAAAAGGTAAAAAATTTAAGATAAATTCATAAGACTTCAAAAAATTCAAGTTAAATTCAAAAGAATTCAAATAAATTGGAAACCAATTTTTAAATTAAAAAAATCCATGGATTTCCGTTAAATTAGAATGAATTTAAGGTAAAAGAGAAAAATACGATCAAATTCATAAAAATTCAAGGTAAATTTGAAGAAAATTCAAGTCAGTAACAAATAAAAGATGTAACAAAACTTAATTAAATTTATTCAGTTTCAAACGAACTCAGAAAAATTCAAGGTAATTCAAGAGAATGTGATGAAATGCCTAAGAATTAAAGGTGAGATTTATAAAGCTTAGAACCAATTAAATAAAAGAATTTTAAAATTCAGATTTAAAAAAAATCAAAGCGAATTGCAAAGAATTCAGGGTGAATTAAAAAAATTAAAATGTCTTCAAACCTTTTAAACCTTACTAATTTCTAACCAAGGAAGTAATCAATGAATACAAAAAAAATCAGGTTAAATTTAAAAGAATTTAAATGAACTGGAAAATATTTTTTACAAAACCCTTGATTTCAGTAAAAGCTGAGTGAATGTGGAGAAATTTAAAGGAAAAGACAAGAATTCGATGACATTAATAGAAAAACAAAATGAATTTTAAAAACAATCGAGTGAATTCAAAACAATTCAAGCATATAAAAAAACGCATTGAACTGAGTAAATTTGAAGTGAGATTAGAAAAACTGAGTAGAATCGAGTGAATTTAGAAGAATTCAAACGAATTTAAAAAAATTCAGAATAAATTAATAAGAATTCACGGGGAATTCTAAATGAATTGCAACAAATATTTTAAAATCTCTTGAAATCTTTAAAACCCTACGAAATACCTCACTTCGCTTGAATAAATTCCTTAAAATCCACTAAAATATTCTAAAATCCCATAAAATTCTACGATACTTTCAAAAATCATGGAAAACTGATTAAAATGCCTCATAAAATGGATTAGAATATATATTAAAATCCTTTAAAATATTTTAAAAGCTATTGAACTTTCTCGAAATTCTTTAAAAAAACATCTAAATCCCTTTTAAATCTGTTTAAAACTTTTGAACATTAGAAATTTCATTCAAATCCCCCTGCTATCCTTAAAAATTCGTGAAAATATTTCGAATTTGCATGAAATCCTGTGAAATTCAGGGATGATTTAAGTCGATTAAAATCTTTGAAATTCCATTAATTATTTCGAAAACTTACGACATCCCTTGAAACGTCTTTAAAATTATCTGAAATCTTTAAAATTAACTGAAATCTTTAAAATCCGTACATATTTTCAAACCTCTTGAAATTGCTTACAACACGCATTTTATTTCTCTTAAAATTCTTTAAAATCTTAGAAATCTTTTTAAAATCCACTAATAACCTTCAAATTTCATCAAAATACTTCGCTATAGCATGAAATCCTTCAAAATCCTTTGAAAACCAATTACTTATTTTTAAATCTCTTTAAATCCTATAAAAAGTTTGAAAACTACGAAAATCCTTCAAAATATTTGAGCATCCGTTAACATTACTTTAAATCTTTGGAAATCTTACAAAATCCTCTAAAATGCGTCGATCTAGTTTGGAATCTTCAAATCATGTTATATCCCGTAAAATAATCAAAAACCCTATAATATCCTAAAATTCGCTAAAATACTTTAAAATTATTTGACATTTTTATAAAAATTCTGAGATTTCCAGAATTATGTTTTAAATCTTCGAAATTTCACCAAAATCCCCTGATATCCTTCAAAACTCGTGAAAATACTTCGGTATCGCATGAAATATTTTTAAATCTTTTGAAGCCCTGTTATTTATTTTGAAATATTTCAAAATCTCTTAAAATACCTCAAAATCTCTTAAAATCTCTTGAAATCTTTTGAAATTCCTAGAGGTCTCATAAACTCCCAAAAAAGCTTTGGCAATCTCGTTAAATTCCGTAAAAATGTTGCAATTCTTTGAAATACCTCAAAATCTGTTGGAATACTTTAAAATCACTGGAAATATTTCAAATCCTTCCAAACTTTTTAAATATCATGAAATCTCGTTTACAGTAAACATAATTGACATATTAAGTAGAAAATATAAAATCTAAATAGATATAAGAATACCTGTTTGATAAACTGCCCCTTCTGGGTTCTTGTCTTTCCTCTAATTCCACCAAATCTTCGGGCATTCCCTGAGTCCATGGATTTACTGGAGGAGGTCTCCAGACACTTCCTCCCTTAAACATTCTAAAATCTTCAATTTGCCACTCTTTCTGTCCATCTCCTTGCAGTATAGAATAGAGCTTCCAACGATAATAAGTGTGTGCTGGCGAATAATTCTCAAATAAAAACCTGCAAGTAAAATTACATTTTTTTTAGGTATACGCTATATCGTTCGAAATAAAGTGCAAAACTGTAGAATATCAAAGTTGATGACTCACCGAAACATAGGATTGTTGATTTCTCGATTCATGATCATTGCTTCAAACATAGGTCCTTCTCGAATGACAAATTCCACCATTCTATGTATCAACATGACTAAGTTCCTATAACGCGCAGTCTCATTAAATAACTGAACTTCCATGGTACACGAAGGATTTCATTTTGCAAAGGAAAAAATATCGTGGAGAGAGGAAAGGAGGCGGATGCGATCATACTTACAGGAATCTGTATATATAAGTTTAAAATCTAACAATACCTTTCCGTCGGAATAACCACTTTGACAACTGCATTCTGCAAAATCTGTCAAGGCCCAGATCACAGTGCAACAGTGAGAGTAAGTCGATAGAGGTACAGAATGCCAGCCCAAACGCCAGAATGCACCCCCAAGAATGGACGCCAAATCAAGACAAGACAATTTTTAAAGGTGGATTAGAGAACTCTTACGGCAAGTTTAGGGCGAGATTTAAAAGATTTACACCTTATCGCGATAGGCAGCCTCTTTTTACACGAGCACCTCCGCTTTTACAAAATCTTTCTCTCAAAAATTCAACTTACCAAAATTACACCAAGCTCTTTTTACACTTTGATTCTACTTGCTTACTCGTACGAAATGTAACATTTTCAAGAATTCAAACAAATTTTTGGAATTTACACTCTGTCAGTAAAATTTTGAACTTGAACGATATTATCAAAATTAACCGTTAATTAATGCAATTGAAGTCTTTGTAATTCACA
Source organism: Druon quercuslanigerum (assembly GCA_010014905.2). Taxonomy (NCBI): domain Eukaryota; kingdom Metazoa; phylum Arthropoda; class Insecta; order Hymenoptera; family Cynipidae; genus Druon; species Druon quercuslanigerum. The sequence continues at coordinate 45,783 of JAAAKG020186926.1, read as the reverse complement.
GTAGGTGAACAGTTTCTTTTGAAAATTATGATGAGTAGTAATAAGGCACTTCGATAGTATCACGGCGTTTGATCCGGGCATCGCCGAATAAAATTTGCGTATGTTCTAGCAGAAGACAATGGCTTTACCTTTTCAAAGTTTTCCTTCTCCTGCGGCTCCAGGGTCTGGTGGTTGCGAATACGTGGTATCTGAGATTATGTTTCAAAAATATAGTTACATGATTCCAGATCAAGGCGAATGGGTTAAGTTCATGAATATTACTATTTCTTATGAGAAGCTTAAAACTATCGTCTCGTTTTCGTTAATAAAACTTTAATCTAAATCACCTAGATTCCTCGCACCAAAAAAATTTATGTTAACAATTTTTTTGACAGAGGACACAAAATACTTTTAAAAAGGACCTTGCAAATACAAGATTCGGATTAAATCGTCATTAAATTAAATCGAAAGATCGGGTTTGGATCCCCATTATATGATAACGTAAACAAAAAAAGGTTAGTCAGTTTTTGACAGTTTTATATAAAATTGATTTTTGTTGCCTATATTCGTCGTGGAGGACGAAAAAGGGCAACAAGAGAAAAAGGTCAATTGCTTTTTGAAGAAAGCTGTATGTCTAACGTACGCTAATAAGTATTCAGGGTAAAGCAGTCGAACGGCAATAAAACGATGGTGATTAAAACTTGATAGAGTATTGCTTTTATTAACGCCCCTTGATTGGTCTGATAGATGTACCTTGTGTTTGTCGCGACGATGCGGCTGAGCATTAAATGGAAGTCCAGATGGTGGCGGTGGTTGTGTTATTTCCATTAAAGCTGGTGGAATGTATATCGGATACGGCGGTATGGGTACACTTTTACCCCAGCCTAATTTCATTTCGTACTGCATTATATCTCGACCTATCTCATCATATTTTTACCATTTGCACATGGAAAAGACACAGTGGTTTAAGGACCAATTAGTAAGAACTTTAATGAACTAATTTAAAATACATACAATGCAAGAATTACACAATACATTTGTAGAATATTAAAGATTAAGAGCAGTATAATGCTAATAGTATGAGACAATTTCAAGAACCCTTGAAACTGATATTCGCAATCTTTCGAAGACTGCACTTTAGGGTGGCCCTTACCTATATTGAGAACATTTTATTGAATCTTTTTGGTTCGTTCCCCTACTTTTGTCTGAATGTCTAAGAAAGCGATCTCCAAATTTTAGAGAAAGCAACTTATAATATGTTCAAAATACTCATTGTTTCTTTACAGAAAACATTTTTTGATGGCCTATGATTAGTTTAAAGAAAATTTTTAAGTTTTGAAGAGACTTAACCTTGATGTTAAAAAAGGATTTCGTTTTATACAAAAACCTCCATAAAACGTAGTTTTCAATTTATTCATTCTTTTATGATACTTCTTTCTCTATTTTTACTATGGAATACATATTCTTAAACAATCTTTAAACATATGCTTCACAAATATCGTAATTTCACTTTTTTCAAAAAGGACTAAACACTTCTCAACTTCTAATCTTTAAAACATTTAACAACTATCCACAAGGGATCAACAATAATGGAGAGTCGAGTCTAAAAGCGATTTAATAAAATTAGTTAAAAACAAAAATTGTGCTATTTAATTTATCCTCTTTTTTATTATACTTTTGCGCTTACTTTTTATTGCAAAATAACACTTTTCAAGCAATAATTTAAAAGTACAGTACCTTCCCACTTATCGCACTACCGCTTATCGCGACTTTCCCTACTCGCTTTGATCCCACTACCGACTTTTTAAAAAAATGTTGACATTCAATGTAACCTATTTAATAAGTTCAGTTTCAATTTATCAATGGTTATCAATACTAGAAAAAAAATTAAACCCAAATCGTTTTGTATGGAAACACTTACATGCCTTTCCGGTCCAGAGTACTCCATTTTTTTATCTTCTTATGAACAAAACTTGTAATAAACCATACAGAGTTCAGGCTTAGTATGTAAAATTATGTGATGGGGAAACTAAAATAACGCGAATCCCAGTCCCAGCCTCTCGCGATAAGTGGGAGGGTACTGTATAGGTAAAAAAATGATTTTCTTGAATTTGAATTTTACCTGTTTCAAAAATGGTTTGATTCTTTATTTCGTTTTAGGTATCATATACTTAGCTATTTTTTTTATTGTTTAAACAATTGATTTCTAGTAGAAATAAAAAATAAGTTTATATTGCTGATGCAGTATTATAAACAACTTAAACGATGTTATTACATGTTTATCTAGTTTTTTAAATGTTTAAACAATACTTATGTTTAAATACATAGCTCTTCTAAGAAAAACAGAAAAACGGGTTTGTTTAGTTTTAACAATTCAAAATGGTTTGAATAATTTTGTTCTGCAAAATGCGTCAATAATGGATTTGCGGGAACACGAGATAGATAAATGGGTACTTTAATTCGACATTTTTTAACAAATTTTTATGTGTTTAAGTATCTATTTGTTTGACGCTTTGAATTATTTAACCAATTTTTGTACTTTTTAAACTATTTAAAATATTAAACATACCTGAATATTGATGATATTTATAGGTTAGGATTCACAAATTCCAGGGTGGCTGTTTTGATAAAGAAATTCGCGGTCATTGCCCGGATTTTCCGGGTTCGCAAACATTTTTCAGTAAATGAAATTTAAAAATTCCAACTCTAAAGCTAAAAAATGTTTCATTTGAAGTAATAAAAACTGAGCTGCAAATAGTTTTAAGCAATTTTACGCTATAAATACTGAAATTGAACTATTACACTTTTGTTATAAACTGAATACTTCTTAAATTAAAAGTTAAATTATTTTCATTTTAAATAGTTTAAAAATCCTTAAAAAGCTTTATAATTTTATTTTTATATTTCGAAACATCTACCTGATGTTTTACATTTATTCACATTTTAAAGTATTTTTGAAATGTTTTCAGACCTTGTAAACAAAATGTTTTTTATTATTTTGAAGCTTTTCATCGTTCTTAAAAAGCTTCCACAATTTTTCGAAATCGGTAAAATTCTATATTCTGTTTTAAATTAGGTCGTGACAATTTGCACCGAAATGTAGGTACGTATAGCCGGTTTTTTCGGTATACGTAAACACTTCGTTTAAATTATATGACATAATTTCAAATTTATTATACATCAAAATGCAACAATTTCACTTGTAAATTAACTTATTTCGAATAGAAAAATTAAAAGTTTAATTATATAAAGTTGAAATCGAGCGTTTACATTTAACTACTAAAATTTTCTAATTGAAACAGTTCAATTTTTAACCTTAAAATATGCAATTTCTTAAATTTTGCACTGATTCCCAATCTTCTTATAAAATAAATTACTATTCACTTGTAAATGCTCAAGGTACAGTTATATTTTGAAAATCATTATAATATATATTTTTTTGATAAACTAAAAAGGTTTTTTTTATAAAAAATTGTCGATGTCAAACACAAATTATTTTTATTTTTTTAAGTCCTTAAAAACTGCCTTTCAATTTAATTGAAAAAGATGAAAATTCAACTGATTATTTAAAAAACTGTTGAAATCAAACGTACACAGACTTTTTTCTACATAATTTGTAAAATTCCTGATAAAAAAATAAATTCACTGTCATTTGCCGGCTTTAACCCAGCCTCATAAAATTCCGGTCATTTGCCGGTTTCCCGGTCGCACTGAATTTTCAACGTCCAAAGATCAACGAAGATAGTGTACTACGAATTACATATTTAAAAAAATTATTTACCCAATTTTTAACGGCTTAAAACGTGAAAAATTGTGTTAAAAACTAAGAGGAATATTAGTAAACAAAAAGGTACATAAGAGTATCAATATTGGTCGAAAAATTGCTAAAGAAGCACTTGTTTCCTGTTTCTTTCCACTATCTACGTATTTACATTGAAAAGTATTGTTTTAACAGTTTAAAAATTATTTATACTTATAACAACATTGTTTAAATTCATTATAAGACTCATAAGACCTACAATAGATACCTATTTGGTCCTTTCTACAATAAATAAATAGTTTAAACCATTCAAAATTAGTTAGCACTTGTGAGGGATTTTTGGGGTCCGGTAAGAGTCTTCAAATTTTGTAATATAAAAAATTATTGTTATTTCCTTAAGTATTCTGAAAAGGAACATTCTCGCTTTTAAATCACACCTTAAGTTGTCTTTCTCCGAACTTAAATCAATGGGAAACTTGATGGCATTTGGTCTTTGATTTCGCTCAAATTTGGAGATAATATTTATTGGCATTCAAAACTAAAAAATTTGATTTAAAAAAAAAAGGGCCATCCTAATGCACATGGGGTTTTAAATCTAATTCAGATTAGATTTTTGCTAAAAGGGATACCGATCATCTTCTGCATTAAAAATGCTTGGTGGATTAAGAAAATAATTCTTACATATTTATACTTTGCACTGGTCGTGGTCAATTGAAGATGAAATTATTTAAATTTTTTTTAGCATATATGAGTTTTATTTGAGACATTTTAATTTTGCTACGTATGACGTAAAAATTTAAAATCTTTTTAAAATCTACCTTTTTTCATTTAGTATTACAAGATGTTTAGACTAAAAAAAAATAATTTTATTACAAATAAGAGGCAAGTATATTGGCATCTTGAAAAATATTTGTAAATTTCGGAATACCCTAATAATTTCTGGGGCAGTAAATATGAAAAAAAATTATCTTCAATTTATATATGCACAAAAGGAAATTGCCCTAACAATAAAAACTTACTTAAACGGGGCGTCTACTCAAATCCTTCAAAAACATCCCTAACAATTCCAGGTTTTTTCCAGGTATCTCAAGATTTTTCCAGGTATGATTTTTCGCGCGTTCAGTACAAATAATGTCGCTTTTTAGTTTATAATCATTTAATTAACATGACAAGATATTCTTAAATATTTCAGCATGATAGATTAAATAAATAAATAATGCTAAAAACATAATTAAGAATTTGCTTAAAACTTTACCACATTTTTATTTTCTCTACTTATACTTAAAATGTCGTAAATATTTAGGTAAAATAATTTGAGTACTATATTAAAAATTATTTTGAATTGATTTAAATTCCTAAATTTACATGCAGAAATTTGGATTTTTAAAAAGATAGATTAATTTTCAACCAAAGGGATTCACTTTCTACCAAAAAGACGATTTAAAAAATTTGATTTGAAAATACATTAATTCTCAATGAAAAACTTGAATTTTCAACTGAAAAAGATCAATTTTCAAACAAAAATGGAATAGTTAGACTTTCTGTTAAAAAAGTATTCTTCCACCAAAAAAATACATTTATTTTTTAAACAAATTTAATTTAACTTTTAACCAAATATTATTATTTTCAACCAAAAATATGAATATAATTACTAAAATGATCCATAGTGAATTGAAATACTTGAATTTATAAGCAAAAAATGTATTTTTAAACAACACGATTAATTTTCAAACAGGAAAATTAATTTTCTAGCAAGAATTTTTTTATTTTTAACCAAGACCAATAATTGTCTGCCATTTTAGACCACGTACACACAAAAATTAAAGGCAAAATTAAAAATACATGAATGTTCAACGAAATATTTGCATTATCAAATACAAAACGAAATTTGTTTAAATACATGAATTTTAAATTAAAAAGATAAACTGTCAAACCACAATTAAATAGTTGAATTTTCAGTTCAACAATTCATTTTCAACCATAACGGCGAAAAACATTCAACCATAACAACCGAAAACATGAATTTTCAAATAAATTGATGAGTCTCATTAAATTTCCAAAGAAAACAATTACTTTCAGCCCAGAAGATTGATTTCTGACAAAAAGGCTAAATTTTACACTAAAGATAATTCTTCAACCAAATATTAAATAGTTATAATTTCAATAAAAGATAAATTTCCAATGAAAAAAAATAAATTTTCAACAAAGCAGTTCAAGCTGCAACTGGAATAGTTAAATTTTCAATTAAAAAGAATAATTTTCAGTAAAAAAAAAGTGATTTTTAACAAAAGAGTAAATGTCCACCAATTAATTAAATCTTCATTCAAAAGAGATGAATTCAGAACAAAAAATGTATTAGTTGATATTTCAACCAAAAATATTTTAATTTTTAATAAAAAATACTGGAATTCAATCAAAAATAGTAAACGTTTAACAAAATACATGTATTTTTAACCAAAGACTTGAATTTTCAACTAAACCCGATCAATTTTTAACTAAAAATAGAATAGTTGAACTTTCAGTCACAAAAATCGATTTAAAACAAAAGAACGTGTTATTCAATTTAATATTGCAGGTATATACCAACTCCCTGACAATTCCAGGTTTTATAAGTAAGATAGACACCCTGCTAAATCCAAAATTTGATCGAGATCCCTTTGAACATACATTTGATCATAAAAAAAAAACAGATCGTAATAAACTTACCGTTAAGATTCTTCAGGGCACGTTCTCCATCTTTGCGACTCATGAATGCAACAAATCCACAATTTCTTTGTCTAGCCTTCTCTTCGTCACTTCGAGGCCACATAATTTTTATACTGGCTAATGGACCAAACTTTCCAAATATCTCCATTAATTGTTGCTCCGTAATCTGTTAAAAAAGAAGAAAACTCAATTCAAATGTTCTCTTCAAATTCAGAAGCGGACTGGGATCCACGAACCGAACCGGTAAAAGTCGTGCAGGCCGGCTTCGAGACATTTACAGGGATATTTGTAACAATTTCAAAAGACTTCAAAGAATTTCAAAGGATTTTTTAAATGATATTTCAAGCGATTTTTAAGGTATTTCAATAGATGTAACAAATTTTCGAACATTTTGTAATATTTCTATGAATTGCTAAAATATTAATTAAGGGATTTCGTAGGATTTCAAATATTTCAGGAGATTTAACAGCATTTTAACAATTCTATGCGGTTTTAAAAAGCATTTTAGATTATGATAGATTAAGATTCCACGGAGTTGTCAGTAAGTGTGAAGAATTCTAAGGAACTTCAAAGGATTTGCAATATTTAACAGTATTTTTATTTTTTTAACAGTTATTTTTACAGTAATTTTTAAGAGACTTCAATGGAGATAAAAAATTTCTTCACACTTTATAATACTTCTATGAATTACAAAGCAATTAATTGAGGGAATTCGAAGAATTTCAAGGGATTTCATAGGATTTCAAAAATTCTACGTGGCTTTAAAATAATTTCCTTGAATTGCGGAAGATTTGGACGTATTTATAAGATTTTAGGACATTTTAAACGATTTCAAGCGATTGAAGAGGTATTTAACATATTTCAAAGGATTTTTAAAGATTTCCCCATGATCTCAAAAAAATTCATAAGGCTTCAAATATTTCGAGGAATATCATCAGATTTCATCGAATTGCACAGGACTTCAAGACACTTTATGACACTTTAATGGATTTCAAAGATATTCAAGGTATTTCTAAAGATTTAAAAGAATTTGATAGATTTTAGGTTACTTTAACACATTTCATGGTGTTTTCAATATATTTCTAGGAATTTCAAAGATTTTAAATATGTAAGGTTATTTTAAAATATTGCAAGGAATTTGATCAATAGATATCATTACTAAAAATTTCAAAAGAATTGATGAATTGAGGATTTATACGATTGCAGGATACTTTAAAAAATCCCAAGGAATTGACAAGGATTAAAAAAAAACATGCAGTTTTAAAGATTTTTCTAGAATTTCGGAAGATCTTTATGGATTTCATACGATTTATAAGATTTTAGGATATTTTAGAAAATTTCAAGGAATTTTAGATGATTTTAAAATATTTAAAAGGATTTTGAAAGGATTTTTAAATCACACGATCTTAAAAATTCCATAGGAATTCAAATATTTCAAGGAATTTAATCAGATTTCATATAATTTCACGGAATTTTAAAGTACTTTATACTATTATATTCAAGAGCTTACACAAATCGGGGGATTTTAGAGATTTTCAAAGAATTTGAGGGTATTTAAAAAGATTCCACGGAATTTTCGATGTCTTCTGGCCCATCGGTGATTGCACCGATCTAGTTTTACACCAGTCCGCCTCTGTTCAAATTATAATAATTTAATAAACAATAGGGTTTGCATATTCACCTTAGGATTCAAGTTTCCAAGGTACAGATTAGTCGTGTTTGGATCTCCGTTGTCAAAAGAACCATCTACAATTTATAAATTATTTTTACAATATTGAATTAGGCAATTGTTTAAAAGCAACTGATACGAAACGCGGATCTAAAAAGGGATAAAGGATTACCCTCATACATCAGGGCTAAGAGGCGAGGATCGTCAATGAAGTAACGCAGACAAGCCTTTCGTGGATCTGGATATGAATGAAAGCCACCTATCAGAATTTCAAGGCAGGGACAGGATTTCTCAATTGTCACCTAAATCTATAAAATTACATTACCTTCAACACATTTGAGAGCTGCCATCATAGGATCTTCGGCAGCTGTCGTTATAACTGTTTTAACAACACCTTTGTACTTATGACGCTCTTCTCGCTCTTCTTGAATCATTTTAAGTTCCTCTTTGAACAATTCTAAATTGCTCTTTTTCTTTTCACCCTCCTTTTTCTTTTTACCAAGTCTGTCCATTTTTCGTTCACTTGTACCGAGAAGTCTGGCATATTCTTGGGCTTGTTCTGCCGATGATCTATTATCGACCAACTCTGATATTTTTGATTGAGGCTTATAAAGTTTGCCCTTCTCCCTCGTATCTTCCTCTGTGATTCGAGTAAAAGAAGAAATATTTAAGATAATTCTTTTTATTGCGTAAATAAATTTAGATAGATAATATATATGTAAACAAGTAACAGCGATCACAGCGCCAAATGAGCTCAAAAAGGGGAAAATGGGGCAATTCGTTCGAGAAAAGGGGAAAAAATCGTAGAAAGTATATATTTTTAAATTATTTTGAATAGTTTCTGCCATTAAAAAAATTTATTTTCAAAAATTGGCTATTTTGGGTCGTTGGAAATCCATTCACAGCGATATAAAAAGTCAGACAAATAATAAATTTTGTTAAATAAAGCATTTGTATTGTATAACTTTAGAAATGTTCCAAGATTTGTCACTTCATCCTTACTATTTAATAACCTGAATGTAAATTTGAGGCTAGAATATTTTACTTTTCAAAAATACTTCATTTTAATAGATTAAAAAAAAAACTTAAACTTTAAACTTTTATTTAAATTCTGAATATTTTAGCTTAAAATCGATCAAATAAACATTTGTAAATTTGTTCTTGGTAAGATTTAAAAATAAAATTTAAATCTGCTTAATAATATCAATAAAATTACTATATACTTTTAAACATTTTTATATTGACTAATAATTTATGTCATCGGTTTTTACATTTTCAACATGTTTTAAATTGTTTTAGCTGATATATTTTTTTCCTCTTTGAAATTTATTCATAAATAATTTGTTTCAGTGCTTCGACATTTAATTTTTAAAATAAAAATTATGTAAGTTATAAAATTATTAATCTTTCACTGCACGAGGCAGAATATTCTAGTTTTGAAAAGAATAATTCTGTAAATGTCAAACAAACGATAGTTCTTCGAGCCATTATGTACATTTACTAATTTCAGAGTATTTTTCCGCATAATTCAAATATTGTATTTTCAAATGTCTATGTATTTAAAAAGAAGAGTTTTTCGAAAATTGGGACAAAAAAGGGAACTTAAAAAAGGGGAAATGCAAGGGAATAGGGGAAAGACTGTGATCTGTGAAATAATTATCTAATTTAAGACACTCACGTCTTTTACCAGCATCGTAAGTACCAGCTTTAACCCAGACTTTGTTAGTCGGTTTAGTCGGTGTTTCTTGAAAAGTTGCCACAAATTCTTCAAAAGCCTATTAAGAACGAATATTAATGCCAATGCATACTTTCACGAGAACAATTTATAATCGCTTTCGTCTTTTAAAATAACGATTGAAAACGCAATTAAAGTTCTGAACGTTTTTAAACTCAAATTAGTTGTACTGTATCGAATTTTGTAAAAAAACGAATGAAAAAACAACAACTTGCGATGCATACTTTTATTTGCAACTGGAACAATATCTTAAGACAATCTATATCTAAGAAAAAAAATTTCCTTCATTTGAACGTTCAAAACTTCAGATATATCGATTGCAATTTAGGCTAATACTAGAAAAATAAATATTAACATGGCTAATATAAAAAACTAAGAAGTATCTTTTAAAAACTTATAGTAAGCCCTGTTTCTTTGTCAGTTTTGAATTCATAAATACCTGAGATGAAGAAAATATCTGTACCCATACATCATTAAATAAATCCTTCTAAATACGTATAAAATTCTGAAGGTGAAATAATTTGTGATGCAATTTAAATATGTATAATTATTAAATTTATAAATAATATAAACTCTGGGTTTAAAAAATGGAATTTTGAATTCCCAGTTAAGCTTTCAAACTGAATTTAGTATATTTGATTGTAAATCAAATTTTGTTTACAATTTTAATATCAAATTATTGATTCGTCACAATGAGTCGTCACGCTGTTAAAACACTTCATTTGCTGAATTCATAAATTAATTTTATTTTAAATACGCCGCAATATAGGCAATAATCGTTAAAAAATAGGCATTAAAAATTGAAACAATTTTCGTGTACCAATTAAAAGTAACAAATAAGTTATAATCAAAATTGGTTGAAAAGTAAATACAATAAAAGATGATTTCACAGCGCCGCTAAGAGCAACATACAAGAACCTTTAAAAAGAATTGATTAAATTCTCACATCGAATGAAGGCAAAATAATAGATATTTAAAACAATCAAAAATAAGTTCTAACCTGCGCAGCAGCTTGTTCCTGTTCTTTTTTACGCTGATCTTCCAACTCTTTTTTACTGAGAGGCCGTTTACCCATTGTGCCGATGGAAAACGCTTTGAGCTTTTGCTCAGCAATTTGCTGTAAGATACAATAGACTTGAAACTTAAACACATAAATGTAAGAGAAAAAGCATTAGTTTCTATTTAAAAACTAAATAACAAATATTTGTGCATAATTTACCTTCATTATAGCCTTATCCGCCATCGTGACTATGAAACCTAACCTATAAATCTAGCATTATTTTGTAATAAGATTACACTATTATAAAAGCCTAAAAATGATCACACAAAATTGTGGCAATGATTATAAAACTCGCATTTTTCAAACTATCAAGTAAAAAGCCGGTAAACAGCACTCAATTCATTAGAAATATTACGAATGAACATCTACGTTTTGCTTGAAAAGAAACGAGACGAGTCGAACTCTGAACGTTCTGAACTCTGAAGGTAGCTGTACATCGTTCCAAAAGCTGCTGAAAATGCTGACATAAAAATGCAGCGTTGCCAAAATTCTCTTGTAGCGCGAAAGTTTAAATAAATATTACTTTTTATCGCGTTTAATGTCAATAATGTAAATACACGTTATTTAAATGTCAAAGAACTAATCCATCTAATTTTCGCAAATCCAAAATGGAGATTTGAAAGATAAAAAATTTCCCATTTGTAGCTTATTGGATTAACCCAGCCACTTTTGAGGTTATGTAGACGTCGAAATAGTTAATGGTTATATATTTTTGCAGAAATATAGTTTTAGTTAATTAGGATAAAATTTACAACAATTATCAAAACTCTTTCTGAAAGAGTATAATGAGATGCAGGATTTTTTTCATGATAAATCATTCTTACCACTCATTACCACTTCCCTTCGTCGATGGCTGCGATAACCCAATAAACAGAAAACAGTCCCAACCAACTCGGGAATCGGCATAGGTGTATGTGCTTGCGGTGGTGTACATATTTCAACTTTATTTACAGATAATACTTGTAAAATGGGAAATTGATGTGCCTAAGTCCTGGTTTGTCAGACAATCGAGATGAAAAATCAGTGGGGCTGCAGTTTCTGACGTTATTTCATTTTTCCAACAAGTTAGCAATTTTGTCGAAGGTATGGCAGACTCTACAAATGAGCGTTCTCATCCCCAAAGTATCAAATTACCTCCTGCTGTTGAGGTTTTTGCGAATTTAAAAAACGCTCACAACTTTGCCATCGATATCGGTAAGATTTTCTTACAGTTCTTTTTCCTGCATTATTCGATGTTTTATTCAAATTACAAATTTTTTTTCGCCTCTTCTTTACAATGAGGTTAATTTTTGAATTCGCTTTTCTGTTAAAAATAATTTATTATTATATAAAAAGGAAATAAATAATGTTATCCTATGCGTGTGTACTTTTACATCTTTTGTGAGTTTAGAGTTGAATTTAATGTATCAGTAAATTCTTACATGAGCATGTAATTAGTTTTGTCCCGTTTTTAGTGTAACGATTTAATGATAATCTCAGTGGAAAATGAAAATGTGTCAATCTTGATAAAAAATAAACTCTTCATAAAATTCAATACAAATTGCTGACTGCAGCTTTTCGCAATATTGACGTTTTGTTTTATCTTTATTGATGTAAGACATCAAACTTATCCTTATAAGTGTCATTACTACTGCGTGCAGAAAGCATCGATTTTAAAATTAAATTCTTAAAAATTGTGCAACTTCAAATCATTGTACGCTATATTAATTTTTTTAACATTAATTTTAATTTTATTATTTATAACTGAACAGTTACAAAATGGAAAACTTCAAGATTGAATTCTTTGAAATTTGATTCATTAAAATAAGACAAATTTCAATTGAATCCTAAAATTATGGCAATTTAGATTCTTCCACATTGAATTGTTCTAAGATTTTTAATTTGCTAATTAAGGTTTTTAAATGTGCACGATCTCAAATTGAATACAAGCAATTTCAAGTAATAATTATTTTTAATTCAAAGAGTTTAAATTTGCCTTTATTTTCTGCATTAAACAAATTCCAATTCAAGCTTCCTTTAAAATTGTGAATGTTCCAAAATTCCCAAATAGGAATGTTCAAAAGGGAACAGTTTCTGAATCAAGAGCGAAAATGTAAAATTGAATTTCTGAATTAACGAATTACTGCTTAAGTTTTTTTTACAATTATAACCTCTGATTGTATAAGAAAAAGTTATTTTAAAACATAAAGCTACGAAATTAAGTAAACAATAATCAATTTAAAGTTAAGAAAGTAAATAAAGTGTACAGTCCACCTATTTGAAACGTCGCACATTCAAAACTAAACAGTTACAAAGTGGAAAGCTTCAAGATTGAATTGTGTGAAATTTTGTTCATTAAAGTAAAACAAATTTTAATTGAATAGCTCCTAAAATTATGGCAATTTAGGTTTTTTAAAGTTGAATTGTCATAAGATTTTCTAGTAACAATTATTTTTAATTGAAAGGATTTAAATTTGCAATTATTGCCTGCATTAAACGAATGTTAATTCAAGCTTTCTTAAAATTTTGAATTTTCGAAAACTCCCAAACAGAAATGTTTAAAGTTGAACAGTTTAAGAACCAAAAAAGAAAATTTTAAATTGTATTTATGAATTACCTATTTACATCTGAACTTTTTTTACGAATATTACCTCTGATTGTATAACAAAAAGTAATTCTGAAACCTGAAGCTTCGAAATTAATTAAATGATAATATATTGAACGGTAAAAAAGTAAATAAAGTATTTGAAGATTAGATATTTTAAACTTGGTAGATTAAAAACTGAATAGTTACAAATTGGAAACCTTCAACATTTAATTCTTTAGAATTTGGTTCATTGCAAAAAAATCATAAATCTTTTAATTTTTCACTAGGCCTTTTAATTGTGCCCGAATTCGAATTGGATGCGTATATACAAAAAATGTCAAAGTCCTAATTATTTTTAATTCATAGAATTTAAATGTGCAATTATCTTCTGCATTCAACCAATTCTAATTGAAGCTTTCTTAAAATCTTGAAAATTTGAAAAGTCCTGAACAGGAATTTTCAAAATGAAACAGTTTGAGAATCAAAAGCGAAAATAAATTACGGAATTAACTATAATCATAGAAATTCATGACTTTTTCGATAATTACGTCTAATTGTAAAAAAAGTTTCTTTTCAGGCTTGAAGCTGCAAAATAGCTAAACGATAGAAAAAGTAAATGAAGTGTTTAAAGTTCAACCATTTTAAATTTGGAACGTTCAACAATGAACAAAGCGGAAATTTCCAAGATTAAATTTTTTGAAGGGTTCAGTAAAATAAAACAAATTTCAATTAAGTAGTTCCTGAATATACGGAAATTTGGACCCTTCCAAATTGAATTCTTATAAGTTTTTTTAATTTTTGATTTATTATTTTTCATTCAAAATTTTTCAATTTGCAGTTATGTTCTACACACTTCGGCATTAAACGACTTACTATTGAAGCTTTTTGGAAATCGTGAAAATTTGAAAAATCCTAAACAGGAATATTTAAACTGGAACAGTTTAAGAAACAAAAGATAAATTGAGTTTCTGAATGAACTAATTTCATTAAGGAATTTACGACATTTTGCGATTATTATATCTGATTGTATAAAAAAGTTGACTTGAAGCTCCAAACTTAATTAAACAATAGTACATTAAACGATAAAAAAAATAAAAAAAGTATTTGAAGTTCAACTATTTTAAACTTGTAACATTAAAAACTGAACAAATACAGAATAGAAACCTTCAAAATTGAATGTTTCGAAATTTGTTCCATTAAAATAAAACAGATTTCAATTATATATTTTCTGAAATTATGAAAATGTATAATGTTTCAAATTAAATTGGTATCCAAAATTTTACTTTTTAAGCAAGCCTTTTCATTGTGCACGATTTCAAATTGTTTTAGTGTACACAAAACAATTTCAAGTCAAAATTATTTTAAATTTAAATCATTTAAATTTGCAATTATGTTCTGCATTAAATGAATTCCATTTAAAGCTTTCTTAAAGTCGTGAAAATTATATCTGATTGTATAGATAAAGTTTTTTCAATCTTGAAGCTGCAAAATCAATTAAATGATAATAAATTAAAAAAGAAAATATTCAAAACTCGAGCTCGATGTCTATTAATCAATCTTATTTTTTTTGTATTATAACCGCCTGTCAGATAAGATAAAAAGAGTGTAATCCTAACACGTTGAAGCTTTACAGAATCGTAAATTATTGCGATGGTTTTTAGTTTTTTTTCATAATTTCTCCTGCAAGTTTCAGCTTTTCACTTACTATTCGAACTTCTTGAATTGAGTGTTGACATGTTTCTATCTAATATTTCAGGCATATCGCTAACGAAAATAGCATACTACTCAACCGTTAATTATCGAAAGGCTCTCTATGACAATTCAGAGCTGGAAAGTTCCGGAGAACGAGCTTACAAAGTCTTTGAAGGCAGTAGATTACATTTTGTTAAGTTTGAAACTAGACATATTGAAAATTGTTTAGATTTTGTTAAGGCAAATTTAGTCAACATCGAAAGATTCCAAGGCAAAAGTATTAAAGTTACTGGCGGGGGAGCCTTTAAGTACACGCCCTTGCTTCAAGAAAAATTAGGCTTGTTGTGAGTTTCCTTAAATTTTTCTAATATGTAAAAAAAACTTTTAGTTTGTCATCAGAAACTAGATCAGTATCCAAAAGAAAATGCTTATAAATTTCCCTTATTGGGTTTCAGAGTGGATAAAGAAGACGAGATTTGCTGTCTGATAAAAGGCTGCAATTTTTTGCTGAAGAATATTCCCTGCGAAGCATTCCAATTTGAGAGAAATGCAGATCCAGAATATAATTTCCAAAAAGCTAGTCCCAATATTTTTCCGTATTTGTTGGTTAATATTGGAAGTGGAGTCAGCATCCTTAAAGTGAGTTTATGCAAATTTTCTATTGGGTTATTTTAAAGATTCTTTCTTTTTACTTTTTTAATACTCTGCATCATTTATAATAATTAATGCCAATCAAGAAAAATATTATATGTTAATTTTTAACACAAAAATGTATTTAGAGAAATTGTATACTTCAAAGAAACGCAATTTTTTGAAAGTTGGAAACTGATGTAAAAATTTTGAACCTGTGTATCAAAAAATTGGTAGACAATATAATTAAAATAAGAAAATATTTGTGAACCCAAATTTTCCTGGAAAAACCTGTAAATGTCAGGGAATATTTTTCAAAGTAAAGGCATTTGTTCAAGAGCGTACTTAATTTTTTTTAAAATTTTAATATAAAATTGAATAAAAATTATTCTTTATTTGTTAAAGTACCTTTAACTAAAAATTGAATTATTCTAGTCCGGGTTGAAAATTTATCCTTCTTGAAAATTTCAAGTATATGTTTCAAAATTCATGCCTTTTATTGAAAATTTGTTCTTTTTGACAGAAATTTAATGTTCTTGATTACAAATTAATATTTTTGCTTAAAAATTCAACAGTTTTGTTTTTTAAAATCTTTTATCTCTAAACTAGAAAAGCTTTCATATTTGAAAATTCAACTCATGTTGAATACTTGTCTTTTTGGTTTTATTCTAATGTTTTTGATTGAAAATCAAAATAGTTCTTGGTTAAAATTTTAAGCAGTAAATATTTTCTTCATAATTGATCTTTTTGGGAATTAAAATTTAATTGCTTGGTTAAAATTTAAACTCTTTTGGTAGACATTATTATTCTTTTTTTTGGGTTTAAGATTCATAATTTTAATTGAAAACTGATCACTTTTGTTAGAAAATAAGGTATTTTCTTAAAAGTTGGTTTATTTTTTTGCTGAAAATTAATTTTTTTACTTAAAATGTATCTATTTCAGTTGAAACTAACTATTTTGGTAAACATTTTTTTGTTCAAAATTAATTTTAAACTGAAACTGTAACTATTCAATTTTTGATTGAAAAATTTTCATTTCTAGTCGAAAATGTGTTTATTTGAAAATTTATCTCTTTGTTTGTTTTTGCGTTGATTATTGTTCTTTTTAACTAAAAATTTATCTATTACATTTTTGATTAACAATTTATTATTTTTTGTTCAAAATTTATGTATTTTGCAGGGAATTTATCTGTTTTTATAGAAAATAATTTTCTTAGTTTGAAATATATTTCTTCTTTGTGAAAGTTCTCTTTTTATTTAAAAACTCAACTATTTCAGTTAAAGATTCATTGGTTTAGTTCAGAATTGATCGTTTTCGCTTAAAATTCAACTATATGTTTGCAACTTTGTTTTTCTTAGTTGAAAATTTAAGTTTTTCGTTGAAAATTCATGTGTTTTGTTGAAAAATCGTCTTTTTTGATAGAAAATTAATCTTCTGATTTGAACATTGATTTTTTTTATTAAAAATAAAACCGCTTGGTCTATTCTATGTCAGTTGTAGATTCATCATTCTAGATACAAATTTATCGCTTTGGTTGGAACTTTTTGTTTGTTAAAAATTCAACTATTTGGTTGAGAATTGATGTATTTTAATTTAAAAAATCGTCTTATTTGAAAGAAATTTAATCTTTTTGGTAGAAAATTTAACTAGTTGGTTAAAAAAATCATCTATCTTGTTCAAAATGCAATATTTTAGACTTTAAAATGAAAATTTGTTTGGATTATTGTTCAAATTCATGAACTTTAGGGACAACTTTAAAAAATGAATAATTGTGTTTTCAGTATTATTTAATTATCAATTAATCGATTTTGCTAATTCATTTAATATTATCTTGTAATATCATCTGTCAAAGCTTTCTAAATGAAAAATATTAATTGAATAACTAGAAACTGAAAAAAACATTATTTATAATAAACTCGTGAAGCTGTATACATATTACGTACGAGTCGGTTGTTTTAAAAAATGCGAAATATTTTAATAGTCTGGAATTGTCAGGGAATTTCTTTCCAGGATTTGAGTAGACACCCTGTAAATGTAACTGTAACTAATTGTTTTTTACTTAACTTCCTGAAAATTAAAACATGTTCAATTAAATCAGGTACAATCTGAGGAAGAATTTGAAAGAGTTGGAGGAACAGCAACTGGAGGTGGAACTTTTTGGGGATTGGGATCTTTACTCACCAAAGCAAAGGTAAACTGAAATGGGAAAAGCAAAGCAGATTCAGAACATTTTATTGATTTGATACTTTAATTTTCTATTTATTTATGTAAAATTGAAATGTCAGGGTTTTGACGAACTGCTGGAATTGGCAGAGCGAGGCGATCATCGAAATGTCGATACACTCGTAAAAGATATTTATGGCGGTGATTATTCTTCACAAGCTTTACCAGGGGATTTGATAGCATCATCTTTTGGCAAAGCGATGGGTTGCAATAACAATCCCGGTAAGGAATTAATAGAAATATTAAAACAATCTAAGTAAACGATCTCATTAAAATATTGAATAGAGAACTAATGAAAAATTGAGTTGCAGAGTCGAGGAAATTCGCCGAGGCTGATATAGCAAGAAGTTTACTATTCACGATCAGTAATGATATTGGGCAAATTTCTAGTCTTTATGCAAAGATTCACAACGTCGACAAAGTTTACTTCGGGGGTTATTTCCTTCGAAATCATCCATTGTCGATGCACGCCATCTCTTATGCTCTCAAATACTGGTCTCATGTTGGTATCACAATTTGATTTTATAAATTTATTCAAATAGTAATCTTTGTTTTTTTACTTCTTTATCTTTTTAAATAATTTCTAGGATAAGTTAAGGCCACTTTTTCTTCGCCATGAGGGTTACTTGGGTGCTATTGGCGCTTTTCTTTACGGAGCTGAACAATCTGATAACTGCAGCTGGTTAGAAAATTATGCCGGCTCTTCTGGATTCAAAGACTCTATTTTAACGAAATTAGGAATTGAAGTCGATCAGCTCGAGATTGATCAGGCTGAAAATGCGGTTACGTTTTGTCCTTTGTTGAAAGATCCGGCGACCTATAATCCAGATACTACTGATCTTGCTCAAGATAAGGAAGCTAGGTAGATGTTTTTTAAAAATTATTTTTATTATTTTTATTATAGGGTCTCGTTTGGTTGACATTGAATTTGTAAAATGGGGTATATCAAGGGAATAATGTCTGAAATGTAGATTGAATTGCTGACGTATAAATAAGAAAAGTATTTAGAATAGCTTTAATTTGAAGGGTATCACGTATATTTAAACGTTTTTTTTTACATTTTTCTAGAAGGATTCTAGAGTTTGAGCTCTGTCTTTATATTTGTTCCATATTAAGGTGGTGCGAAAAAAATATTTTTTTAAGTGAAAACGCTTTTCGATTTTTTTATTTTGACTCTCTAAAAGGACTGGATCAGATGATTTTAAGTGCTGCCTCAAACAGGTTTAAGTTTAAAACAGCAGAAAAATCGAAAAACGGTCTTCATCTTTAAACAAAAAATAGTTATGAATGAATTAAAAATTGTTTAGGGCATTGATTAGAGTTGTAAAAAAAATTCAAACCATTTTTTTTATTTGAGCTTTTGACATCTGCAGGCCATTACAAATTATTTCTTTTTTGTCATAGTTAGAGATAAATTTAAAAAAATTTGAGGTGAATAACTATGACAAGGAACAAGGAATATTACACTTTTTTCCGTGAATCTTTTTTGGGGTCATCTAAAAATAACGTTATGCAATTATTGGGGTTCAACTTTCGACTAAGTAGTTCTCAACAAAAAATGTAATAGTTGTTATTTTAGTCAGGAAAATATTTTCATTTTTAATAAAAAAAAAAAAACAGTTGACTAGGACCAAAAAATACGAATTTCATACTAAATTTTCTGCTAAAAAACACATGAATTTGTAACCAAGTAGTTGAATTTTTAAACAAGACGATTAATTTTTTACCAGAATAGACGAATTTTGAACAAAATACATACATTTTTAAAAAATAGTTGCAGTTTCAAATAAACGGATTAATTTTCTCGAAAAAGAGGCATTTTCAATTTAAATAAGTTTAAAAGAAATATTACCGAATAGAATATTTAAGCCCAAAAGACGAATCTTCTACAAAACAGACGAATTTTCAACAAATTACATAAATTTTTAGCTTTTAATTTAAATAGGTTTTGAAAAAACAATAATTTTCAATAAAAAAAGATTTCTACATATTTTTTAAATATTTTTTTAGAGAATTTAAACAAAACAGAAACGAATTTTCCACAAAATACTTGAATCCTTGACTAAAACAGATTATTTGTTGACCAAACAGTTGTATTTTTCAACTAAAAAGTAGAGTTTTCAGACAAAAAAGATGAACTCTCAAAGGAAAATTGAATATTTAATTCAACAAAAATATTGATATCTCTATTAAGAAAGATAAATTTTGAAGAAAATACAAAAATTGCCAATAAAATAGTGAAATTTTCAACACAGAAGTTAATTTTCAACCTCAGACAGTTGTATTTTTAACCAAATAGGGTGAAATTTCTACAGAAAGAAATGAATTTAAAATAAAATAATTGAATTAAAAAAAAAATTACAATCAAATTCATTTAATTTGTTATGCCACAAAGACGAATTTTTTAACCAAGAAGTATGGCTTTATAGCGAAAGTGTGGAATTTTAAGCAAAATAATTCAATTTGAACTCTAATTTTGAACCAAATAATAAAATGTTTAACTAAAAAGAAACTATTAAACCAAAAGTTTAGTAGACTTTTCAACCAAAAAGAGTTAGATTTTGTTATTAGGTTCTAATAACTCATTTTGCATTTAGTGTATTAGATTCGAAAACTAGAAATTTTGCTTACCAAATAAAGTTAATTTTCCATTGCACACTTTGATTTTAGACTATACGCTTTTCAGTTGGGACTATACATAAGTTTAATACTTGATACATTTCATGATACTTTTTTGACACTATTTTAAAAAAAATTCTGATACTATTTTTGATTCCGAGGCCTGTCAGATTTATTAGATTTTTTGTTCAATATAAATTACTTATTTTCTTAATAATGCATAAGGTTAAATATTTGAAAAAATTTGTATGTTACTAAATACTTTTGGTATAACAGAGGATATACAAGAAGGTTTAATTTCTAATCATTATAATATATTTATATTTTTTTAATTATAATAAAAATGTTAGAAAAGTGTCTTTTTCTGTCTTCAAACATTGTAATCAAATGTCAGATTGGTCTTAGCAGGGTAACATTCTGTAAACAACTCAATTCTCGATGCAAAATACCTAATACATTTTAAGCACATTTTTTCAATTAAACAACGTCTTGAAAAAAAAAATTACTTAGCCCTACTCCCCTAATCACAGAATTGTTTTAAGGTACTTTTACTTCAGTCTGACATTCTTTTGTGGTCATATTCTACACACTGTAGTAAAAATAGTACGGTGAATATATAAATGAAAAATATTTCCTTCAATTTTTGTCAGCATACATCATTATTCATAATTAAGTAAACTATATTAAACAGAAAAATCCTGTAACTCTAATTTTCAGTCATTTTCCTGATGAATTATCATAGTTATTCACTTTGCGATGATGAGACTTCAATAAAAGTTGTAGATATAAACCTGAAAAATAGTTTTTAATTCACAAATGTTTAGATACGATAAGATTACTTTAAAAAAATAACTTTTGGCGCTAGGGAAAGAATTATTACGAATTTATGATGGTGATAAAAAGTATACTTTCCGCAACCTGTCCGGGTCGTTTACAAAAAAGTAATAATTTTCAATTGCCTACTTCAAAAACTCAAATAAAAAATTTGTTTCAATTTATTTCCATAGCTCTAGTAGAAGTTCTAAATGATGGTGTAAATAATTTTTAATTTATTTGTTGCTACGAATGACTTTGCTACGAATTAGTTTAGACATTTTTAAGGCAGCAATTAGAATCATCTGATTAAGGTTTTATAGAAGTAATACTTCATTTTTGGCCTTTTATTTTGAAACAATCGAAAAGCGTGTTTTTAATTTTTAATGAATTTTTGTTACAATTACTTTGGTTTTAACGAATACATTCCTATCATACCTCGCGCTTCGCTTTTGATTAATGTATGTCCAAAAATGCGAAATCTCTATTTTATGTTGAACCATATTATATTAAATGGCATTGCAAAATAAAGTACAAATTTTATTATTTATCATTATTTTATTTTAGTCACCCTCAGAAATGCACACAAACAATTTTTTTATCATTAAAGATCTTTCCTTTTTATTTTTAAATAGTTGGGTTGGAAAATTGATTTTTTTATTTCAATAACATTTTCACAATGAAAACTATCATGAAAACTATGCGTCTTATAAAAAAACAGTGTAAAGTCAATTTGTAGATCATCTTGAGATGAATAACTTTTCTTTTAATCTTTTTTTTTTGTATCGCATAGTTTTCCTGGGAAATTGAATTATTTTTTTCATAACATATTTCGCAAATTAAACAAAAATTGCGCGTCTTAACCAAAAATGGTATAAATTTAATAAGTCTTTTTGAGATGAATAATTTTTGTTCATAACATTTTTTTTGTATTCTCTCAAAACGTGAAGTTTTGATGAAAAATACAGATGTAAAGTTTTGCATAAAGCTTTCTTCTCATTAGGATAATATTAAAATGAATGAAACCAAAAAAATTATTTTTTTTTTGTTTTCAGGGATTACTGGCTACAGTGTTTCGAAGAATCGGTCGACAAATTCATTACAAGAGCAGTTATTAGTCAGCCCCAGAGTCCGACTGCGAAGGACAGAGCTAGTAAACTTAAGGAAAAATACATAAATAGGCTGCATTATTTACACCTTCAGCCATTGTGAGTCCTTTTTTTTTAATTTAAGCTTTAAGAAAATATGATTTTTGGAAGTGGTCCTTATTAAAAATAATTCGCTTACAGCGCCTATGGAACTCTTACTGTCAGAACTCTCTTAGACACAATCGAACATTGCATGAAAGAGTTCGATTTTCCGGATCCGTACTTACACGTAAGTAAAAACAAAAATCAAGAAATTATTGACCATCTCATTCGTGACTATGAAATTCTTGGAAATTAAGAAAAAACAAGAATCTAATTAACAAATTTGGAAATTCCACATTCAGATGTCTCCATTCATATTAAAAAGAAAAAGAGGAAACGTTGATACATTTTTTGTAAATGTTATTTAATTGTGATCTGAGCAATTTTACGCTACCTGCAAATGTCAGAGAATTTTTATTAAAGTAAAGGGTTTTTTCGAGGGCGTGATTAATTCATTTGTGCTTTAAATTGCAATATAAATTTAAATAACAACTATTCTTTATTTGTAAAAGTAGTTTTATATTACTGTATTTAACTATTTTGTTGAGAATTCGTTTTTATTTCTTTGAAATTAATTTTCCAAATTGAAAACTCAACTATTCTATTTTTCGTTGACATTAATCATTTTGATTTGAAAATTCAAGTAACTGGTTGAAAATTCATGTATTTTGTTGAACAGTTTCTTTGTAATTTTTCTCTCTCTTGAGTTAAAAATCTTTCTCAATTCAACTTTCAACTCGTGTAGAAAAGTCGTATTTTTTGGTTTAATTGAACTATTTTCAATCAAAATTTAAAATCTGTTTTAGTTGAAACTTTAGCTAATACTTTTTTTGAAATAAAAATTTATTTACTTTAAAAGTTAAAATATTTTATTAAAAAACTATTCTCGTTAAATATTACTAATTTAAGTTGAAAAATAATTAGCTCAATTGAAAACTAATTTTTTTAAATTTATAATTGAAATATTCCATTTTCGGTTGAAAATTGATATTTTTATTTCAACATTTAATTATTTGATTGAAAAATTGTCTTAATTAGTTGAAAATTCATCAGTTTAGTTTAAATTAATTTGTTTAACCTTAAACTGAACTATTCCATTTTCGGTTGAAACTTGATGTTTTTTATTTCAAAATTTCAAGATTTGTTTGAAAAATAATTTATATTCTTAAAAAATCGAATTTTTGGCTGAAAATTATTCTTTTTGCTGGAAAATTCATCTTTTTAGTTAAAAAATCAACAATTACAGTTAGATATTCATAATTTTAGTTGAAAATTAATAATTTAAAACAAAAACTACTTCTTTGGAAGTTAAACTTTTTCATTAAAAGATCATATTTTTGTTTAAAATTCATCACTTTGATGTAAAACAAATGTTTTGTGGAATATTATTTTTTTTAATTGAAAATTTGACTATTCATCTTTTGTTCATCTTTGTTGTTGAAAATTCTACTATTTGGTTAAAAATTCATCTATCTTGTTGAGAATGAAATATTTTTACCTTAAAATTTGTATTGAATTGTAAGTAAAAAAAGATAAAATTAAACTTGGTTTGGAATTTTCTAAAATGTGCACAATTTTGAGTTGGGACAGTGAATAAATAAAGTAGAAATATGAAATTATAATTTGTACTCTGCGACCGGGAATTTGAGTAAAGAAATATAGTTTTGACAATTGGACAATTGGTATTATTTTCACTTCGATACAGGATTATAATTTCTACTTTAGGACACAAAAAGTTATTATATTTCTAAATTATGATAAAAATTTTTATAAATAATTATAATTTTTACTTGAAACAGGGAATGTTGAAAATAAATTTAAATTTGTTTTGTTATAGGAAATTTTCTAAAAGAGTTACAATTATGATTTTTTGATGGAGCATAAGTAAAATTAAATTATATTTTAAAAATCCAGTAAAGAATTATAATTCTTACTTTGGTACAGGGAATTCCCTAAATAGTTATAATTGAAACTCAAGTCTTTTTTTGCGGCCGTCGATTTTGTCTTCGAACAGGAAATTTTTAGCATGGAACAGAACATTTTGTAAAATATTTTAAATCCTGATTTATAAAAAGGAAGTTTACAAAAATAATCCTTTTTCTGAGCCAAAATTCGTTAGAATAAAAAATTTTTTGTTCCAAAATCACAATTTTCTTGAATTTAAACATTCTTTTTTTTCTGTAAAAAATGTGCTAAAATTTGAAACTGTACTCTTGCAAGTCTTAGAAAAAGAGTGTTCCTATGTTTCTAAATTATAATAAAACATTTTATAAATAAATATAATTCTTACTTAGAACAGGGATATGTTTGTAAGTGAAGGTAATAGTGACTTGGAACAGGAAATTTCCGTAAGAATTATAATTTAGACTTTTACTTTGAATTTAATTTTTTCGTAAAGAATTACTATTTTACTTGCAACAGGTAATTTTTTCAATGAACTGGAATTTAGAAAACTAATTTTAATTCTGATTTATAAGAAGAAAATGTAAAAAAGCACTCTGTCTAAATTCAGTAATATAATTATTATACGAAATTCTCTATTCCAAATCAGAATTGTAATTCTTACGATGGAAATTATCTGATGTTCCAACTTGAAATTTTAATTCTTATAAAAAATTTCTAGTTGCAAATCGTTTTACATCATTCACATTTTTTAAACATTTTGAACTTAGCCGTTAAAAATTAAAATGCTACCAAGAGACGTGAAAAATTATTAGATACTTACTATTTTCTGTCTATTGTAGCAAAAGAAAAAGGAAAATGGCGAGGCTCTTAAGCATTTGAAAACCAGAATAATTGCACTGGATAAGATGGAAGGCAAGGAGAAAATAAAAGCTTTGATACGAGGAGTTCTGGCTGGAAATATGTTTGATTGGGGAGCAAAAGAAGTCGCAGTTTTATTGGAAACGACTGACTTTAGTTTTGAAGACGCCCAATCAAAAATACCAAGTAAGAAACAAATATTGCATTTTTTTGTTGCAATTTCCTATTCTCCGGCTTTTCCCCTTTTTTGAATCCCCATTTCTTCCTATTCTCCAAAAACTTTCACATTCCCCTCTTTTTTAAAATATATGATATTTTAATATATAATTGTTCGTTTTGCATCTACAAAATAATTCTTTTTCAAACTTAAATATGTTACCGCAAGTGGTAACCGTTTTTTAGCATTAAGAATGATATATTATAATTAATTTAATTTTTTAAAGTCGACTTATTTAAAAATAAACTATTCAGTATTTAAATAAAACTTTAAGGATAAAACAATTTTTTATTTAATCTATACAAATTAAGTATTTTTGAAATTAACAATAATAAAGTACGATTTGCTGATTTTCCACATTGAAGATTTCTTAGCTTAAATTTAAATAGCGATTGTCATTATGTTAGACATATTATAAAAATTATTAACTGACTTTAGGATCATTTTAAAGATAGCCAAAATAGTATAAAAAGTGCTAATATTAAAATTAATTATGTCGTTAGAAGTAATAAAAGGCAAACTTGATTTTTATTATTAAAACTAAATAAAAAGGTTACCTTTTCCCAAAGAGTTCTGAACTGAAGAAAGAATTTGATTTTTCAATTTACTTCTGCAGGTAGCTGTCTTTTGCATGAATAAATTCAGGTAGACAAAATTAATTTTCAATATTTTTATATAGTTTTTAAAATGGTTACATTAGACAACTTTAAATTCAAAGTGTATGAAATGGACGTATAAAATGAAAAAATTCATAATTAGGCAAATTCAAACTTTAAACTTAATAATATTTGACCATTTATATGAATATATGAATGAATATTATATATTCTACAATATTGAAGAACCAATTTTAAACGAGTTAATTTCACGAACCGAATTTTAAAATGTTTGCATTTTTAAATTCGATGACAATTAAATAATTATATGATTTTCAACGTTTCTAAAAAGTAGCAAAAATAATTTCGTCTAACATATTAAGCAGCCTAATTGAAATTTTCAGTAGATATGTGTGTATTAAATATCTTTTATAAGTTAAAGAATTTAAACCATTTTTAACATTTACCAAACATGTGATTTTAACAATTCGGCTAATTAAGCGCAGTGTTTAGTAGATGCTAAATATTTTTTATTTGCAATGCAAAGATTTATCAAAAATTAAATAAACTTCTTTCTCTTACTTTCTCTTAAATTAAGAAACTTGAGCTTTTCTTTGAGGCCAAAATAAAAGCAAAAGTGATATTTACTTTATCAAAAATATAACAAATTAAAACCGTTCTTAATATTTACAGAATTCAAGGGAATAGAAAGGCGTAGAAAAATTGCAAAAGGAATTTAAAGATTTAAATGTATTTAAAAAAATGTAAAAGATTTCAAGAGCTTCAAAAATATTTAAAACACTTAATATTTAGAAATTTGATATTTTGTATTTTAAAATAATTTTTGCTTTTAATATTAAAAAGTCAAAATTAAATTAATATTATTATATTCTATATAATTAAAAAATGTAGTAAGTATGAAATAACAAATCTTAGACAGAACTATTTAATTATATGTATAACGATTTAAAACATTTAAAAATGATTTATTTTTCCATTTTTAGAATTGGAAATAAAATCGTGGTTTTAGGATTTTTTAAAAAACCTTTTAACAGTATTTATAGAAAATGCAAAAAAAAGTCAAAATGGCAAAATGGCCAACTTGAATTGTATATCAAGGAATCAGTTTTTGAAAGCAGTATAGGAGATAAATGAATAATTTTGTACCTGTAACATTAATTTAAAGTTCTTACATGATTTTAACGACATATGTCGTTAACGTTATATGTCTTACTTTATTTCAATAAAAGTATTTAAAATTGTCCCATGAATCGCCACCCTGCAGAAATAATCAAAAAATTATTTAAAACTATTTAAAAACTATACAATTTTTTATAAAAAGATTGTTTCTTGTTTTCTAAATGTAAACATTAATGTTTGATCTTTCTCCTTTTTTTGCGCTGTGATCCCTGATATTATTGTTTTGATTCTATTGAATATTTTTATAATTCAGAATGAGAATTTATTTTGCGTTATAATTTTAGGTAGACCGTGGTTACAGGATTCATTAGATGAGTGGGTGGCGAGATTGCAAGAAGGACCGCCGCACAAGTGTGCAGCTATTTTTGTTGACAATAGTGGCGTCGATGTTATTCTGGGCATTTTACCTTTTGTGCGAGATTTATTACAACGGGGAACAAATGTTGGTATCTAATCAATTTTTCAGGGTGTCTACCCTATCTGGAAAACTTTGAATTGGCAGGGAATTTTTATACACCTGTAAAAGTTGGAAATGTCAGGGATTTTTTTTTCAAGTCAGGACATTTTTTAGAGAGCGTGCCTATTTTTTTCTGAATTACAACGTAAAATTGAATAGCAATGATTCTTAATTTGTAAACGCAGATTTATATTACGGTATTTAACTATATTGTTAAAAATTCTTTTTTTTTTATTAATATGTTTAACTGAAAATTGAACTATGTCAGTTGAATTTTTATCATTTTAGTTAGAAACTCATCTCTTTGGTCGAACATTAATTTTTTGAAGTGCAAATTTAATTTTTCAAATTTGGGTTGCTAAAAATGATCTTTTTTAGTTGAAAATTTTTCTTTTGCGGTAGAAATTATTCTTATTGGTTGGAAATTCATCTTTTTGGTTTGAACTTCAATTTTTGTGTCTAAAAGTCAACTATCCCAGTTGAAGATAAATCATTTTAGTTGAAAATCCATCACTTTGTTTAATAATGTAACTATTTTTTTGAAAATTAGTTTCTTTATTTAAAAATTATTATTTTTTAACTGAAAATGTAACTACTATTCCAATCCAGTATTCCATAATTTTAGTTGAAAATTCAGCTTATTGTTTGAACATGAATTTTTTCAACTAGCCATTTAAGTACACAATCTTTGGTTGACAATTTATCTTTTTTTTAGTTAAAAGTTCATGTATTTTGTTGAAAATTCAACTATTCCAGTTAAAGATTCATAATATAGATAAAAATTCATATTTTTTTGTTTAAAATTCAACTGTTCCAGCTGTATATTTATTATTTTAGTTGAAAATTCATCATTTTGGTTGACATTTCTTTAACTATTCCATTTTTTGTTGAAATTTGATATTTTTTATTTCAAGGTTCAACTATTTGGTTAACTATTTACCCTTTTTATATGAAAGTGCATATCTTTTGTTGAAAACTCGTCCTTTTTTAAAAAAGAATTCATCTTTTTGTTTGAAAATTATTATTCTCATTTGAATACTCGTCTTTTTAGTTTAAAATTTAAATATTGTAATTAAATATTTATCATTTTGGTTAAAATTAATCCTTTTCGTTGAAATTTTATTTATTCCAATTGAAGATTCATAATTTTATTCGAAAATTCATCACTTTGCTTGAAATTTGTTTGTGAAAATTAATGTTTTGACTGAAAATTTAACTATTCCATTTTTGGTTAAAATTCATCTTTTTTCAGTTAAAAATTCAACTATTTGTTTTAAAATTGATCTATTTTTTTTGAAAATTCAATATCTTTACTACAAAAATTAGGAATTTAAAGCGGTATAAATTAAATTTAATATATAGTAGCCACATTAATTTGATCTAAATGTGAACTAAATTTTAAGTATAAGATAAAATAAAATTACTTTAAAAATCATTATTCGAATTCATGGACTTTAGAGACAAATTTAAGAAATTATTAATTATGTTTTTAATATTATTTAATTATTTAATTCATCGATGGTACTTACATACTTGAAAATATCTGAAAACCCTTGTAATTGTCAGAGAATTTTTTTCCAGGATCAGAGTAGACATCATGAATCAATTTTCTTATATATTTTTTAAATATTCATAGAGTGTTGCTAAAAATTTATTTTATGTTTAGGTAATTTTGTGTGCTAATTCTATGCCGGCACTAAACGACGTGACTTATCCAGAACTAGTTGTCGCTTTAAGAGATGCGGCTAGAATCTGTAACGTTATTAAAAACGCCTTGAAGGATAATCGACTAATGGCTATGGAAACGGCACAGGCAGGTCCGTGTCTTGATTTGAGGTAAGTTTATGCCAATATTTAAAGAATTCATTCACAATTATGGATATTTTTTCAAGATTTTGTAACAGACTCACCATTCATTATAATTATTTTTCTTTTAATCTCCTGGTTCCTTATGTTTCCATTTTATTCGTAATTTCTTTGCAAATTTTATAATTTTCCAATTCCCTTCACCACTTATTTTAAGGAAATATAAGATGTTTTTCTTCCCTGTATGGCTGCTCTAAAAATCTGATTAAGATTGCACTTTTTTGATAATAGATGGAAACCTTTTCGCTTTTGTAATAAATAAAAATGTAAGCTGTTTTCATTTCGTATACAACACAAGTTTGTCACATTTGCGTGCAAGGCGGCAGAATTAATTAGTAATTTAAAACAATTAAAACTTATACAGATATAATTCTTTTTTTTTATTAGTTACAATTTAATTTTGGATCTTTTCATTTTAAGGATAATATTCTAAGTAAGAATCACTTAGTTAAATAGTATTTCAGGTGAAAATTAAATTACAAATGTAATAAAGTCAAAGTATACAAATAATTTGAAAGTATTTGACATAGTTAAAAATTTCATAGCTTTTTAATCATAACAAATTTAACTTAGAAAAGCTTCAAATTGAAAGCTTTTATATTTCAAGATGGTAATTGAAATAATTTGTAATTCTATTTCACTATTTAAATTTTTTAAAACATTTTAATGTTAATTTTTTGTATTTTGAAACACATCAACGATTTTTAATTTTCTCCTTTTTCAAAAGTTTCTTCTTATATTTAAGTGCTTTAAATTAGAAATTGTAGCAAACTTCTAAAATGATGAGTACATAAAATCTCCATTTATTAAACCACAAAAAATTCTCAATATTTATAAAATTGATAATAGTTGCTTGAAGCTTCCAATATTATCATTTTTATCTTTTTAACGCTTTAATTTCTGACTAATTTCAAGCGCCTCAATTTTAAAATGGAAAATTTAACTAATTTAAAATGAAAGTTTTTATTTATAACGTTTTTAGTTCAAAATTAGTGTATAGTTCAATTTAAAGGATTTCTACTTTATCTAACAATTATTTAAAACTGCTTTACTTTGAATGTTTGAAATAAAACTTGTTCCATTGCTTACTTTCAAATAAATATGTTTTTCAATCTTAAACGTTGCATTTAAAATCTTTTACATATATTATTATACGTTTAATTTTTATTTTTTTATTAAGTTCAATTTATAAATCAAACATTTTAATAGCTTTTGGCTTCCAGCAGCAAAAAATATACAATTTTGCAATTTTTAAAGACTTTCAGTTTATACCACGTCTGTTAACTTTTAAAAACTATTCATTTAAAATTGTTTCGTACTGCATGTTTCAGATTATTATATTGAGATTTATATCTGCCAAGCAAAGTCTTCAATTTTTATTCATGAAAAAATGATGAAAAAGTCTTGGTCGATCCTGTAAATTATCAAATTCAACGTTCTTGAGTTCTTATTGACTTTTAATCTTTCAGGATTTAAAAAAAAATGTTAGATAAACTTAATCTTTAAGAGAAAAAAAAAGATTACAAAGCATTTAAAATTGTTTCCTGAAATTTTGAAATAGAGTGCAAAGAATATGAAAAAAAAATTCCATAACAAATAGTTTAAGAACAAACTTGAGTAAGTGTAAGAGATACTGAACACAGTGAGTTTTCAAAAATAATAAAAAGTCATAAGATATTTTAGGAATGCTATACGGTTTCAAGAAAATGAGAAATGTTCTTTAGATTCCTGGAAAAAATTTAAATGATTTTTTTTAGTTTGAAACATTAATTTTAAGGGAATATTAAAAAAAAAATGTTAACACTTCGAAAGATTTCTAAAATTGACAAAGAAGAATCTGAAAGATTTGAAGACAATTTTGTTTATTTTTGCAGAATTATGAACAAAATTTCATGCAAAATTTGAATATTTAAAAAATATTAGAAGATATACAATTTTTAAAGGGTTTTAAAAAACTGTAAAAGATTGAAAAATGAAGATCTTTAAAAAAGATTTTAAACAAAACCTGTAGAAGCTCTCAAAGAATTTTGAAAGGTTTCAAGTAAATAAATGAGTTTTCTTAAAATCCCTAAACAATTTTGGAAGATTTGAAGGCAATTTTTTTTAATTTTGAATGGTATTTCAAACTTTTAGCAAACCTTCGAGTCAGTTAAAAATATTTGTATGAATTCTAGAGGTTTTGAATAGATTAAAAATATTTAAAAACTTGGAGGAATTTCCAAAAATTTATCAAATAATTTTTATTTCTCCCACACTTCTAGAAGTTTTAAATATCTTTTAAAAAGGCTCCAATTTTTCCTAATATTTTGTATTGTGACATATCTGAAAAACTCGAAAATCTTTTATAATTTTCTCAAGTCTTATACAATTTATATTTATAGAAGTTTAAAAACAAACTGATAATACTTCTTTTGTTGTAAGCAATTTCAAAAAACCTTTAAATTATTTAGAAAATGGGGAGAGAGGGGAGTCGAAAATAACGTTACGTAATATGTGCACGCTCTCTTACTGGATTTGTTTCAAAAAGTAAACCTGGAAAACGTGTAAAAGTCATGGAATAATAAAAGCTTTAATGTTCCAGTCGGTTGAATTTGGATTTGTGTCTCGCAATGGTGAAGCACAATGTGGATCTAGTCGTGATTGAAGGAATGGGTCGAACTCTTCACACGAACTTATACGCAAAAATGAAATGCGAATGCCTAAAATTAGCAGTAGTAAAAAATCGATGGCTTGCTCTGCGATTAGGTGGTGAGATGTACGCGGTAATATGCAAGTACGAAAAGGCAATGTTTAAACAAACACTGGAAGAAGAAGTAATGAACTCGCAGAATAAGGACATTTTCTGCCCAATGGTTTGTGTCGAAAGAGAAAGCAATTATTGTATTTGTAAAAATGCGAATCAAGATGGGAAAAGTTTGATTGAAATGGAGATTGTTGATCCTTGTCAAAAAAGCAGCGAAGCATCGTCTTCAACTGACAAGTTTAACGAAAATAACGATGCAAATTACGAGGAGAACAATGAAAATGCATGAATATCTTTTAAAGTTATTCAAGGAAATGACACAAAAATTAATTTTATATTGTGTCACTGAAAATGAGTTAACAAAAAGTATTGATTTTTGTACTTAAGGTCTTAAGCTTGCTTCGCTCAAGTGATAAAGTGTGTTTAAATTCTCGTAAGTTGTTTGAAGGCTGACAATTTTACTTTGAAATATTTTTCCTTTAGTGACTGCATTTAGATATAAATATTAAATATTGTTTTGGCTAGATGCAGAAAGTAAGAAAATTTAAAATACTGGTATTAGTAAAAAGTATCAGAATGAAAACTACAAATCAAGGTAAATAAGACAAAGAAAAATATTTATTAGGTTGTGAGAAGTTTTCAAATTATTTATTTCATGTAGATTTCGGCACATCGGCCTAGCCGATGTTCTGGATTTAATCTTGTTATTATGAAATGTTCATTATAAGTAATTAGATGCTAATCAGTAATTAGAAGTGAGCTCATCTTCGCTCTTTTGATACTGCGAAATCCTTTATCAGTTTTAAACTAAAATGCAATATTGAGGAACTTGTACCGGCTATAAATTATTCGTCATTAAGTTTATCGATGTCGTCTTAACTAGTAAACGAAACTTGTTTCGTTGAATAAACGACAATAAATTCGTCCATACTTCAGCTTACCGAAAAACAAAAATTGCCCCCTATCTAAAAGTGATATTCGTAGTTTATGAAGAATATAAAGTGTATGTAATGACGAAAAAGAAACATTATTGTACAGTAAATTAGCTGTGATATTGTCACTACTAAAAGAGTTGCAGTTTGGTGATTTAATGTAGAAGGCCATAATAAGAAAAAAGCACCGAACTTAATAGAGGAGAGTCAGTTTGGGAGGTCTAAAAAATCCCGAGGGACGCAATTCGCAACAGTGAAAAATTCTTGAAAAAGAAAATAATCAATGTAGAATATTCCCTAAATTAAATACTTGTTGACAATTTAAAATTCCCGAATCTAAACAAATAAAGAATGGTTAAATAATAAATGAAATCCTTTTATTTTATAAACATTAATGTATTTTTTTTTATTTTATTTATTAGTTAATTGTTTATTATTAAAACCATTTCTTAATTGTTTATATTTGAGCATTCTCATAATTTTGGAAGTTTTTTTTTGCAATGATTTTGTAATGCCGGATATATTTTAATGTCGACAAGTTTATTTATGGAATAATCTATGATCGGAAATTTTCTAATTCGGCAATATTATAAACTGTCGGAAATTTCCCGATTCGTGATTTTCATATTCGGGAATTTGACAGTGTTGGGAGTTTTATTTTTTTGATTTTTTAGTCACGCCAGTTTGTTATTGTAGTAACAAATAGAGAAGTTAAATTATTTATTTAATTCAACTAGAAAGAACACGTAGATCCGTATAGCATCATACAATCATAACTGATAGGAGATTAATTAATTTGAATATGAAAATGTAACTTGGTCTATAGATGGAACATTTAAAAATATTGGATTATGGGTTTAATCTTAATAATATACTCTTATATTGATTTAATCTTAATAAGTTTATAGCATTTTTTGTCATTAGTAATATATTGATTGAGCAAAAAAGTTTAATTTAACCAAAACCTTTTGTTTTTACTAAAGTATTGATAGTTAAGCAAGCGGTGAAGCTCCTTGAAATAAAATATTTTGACTGCTCTAATGTGGAAACCTTTAAACAAAAATTAGATCTCTAAAAGAAATAGTTTTTCTATGATTTTATCAAAATAATATCACTGATGAAGATATTTCGAATAGAAAACATGATTTTTATAGACAAAAATGGTTGAATTTTAAGGAATGATATTTATTATTTTTTCGGAGCATATATTCTCTCTCTGTTGTTTCCAATTTTGATAGTAAATATTCCTATGACTGAAATTGTTAAAATGTTCTTTTTAAAGAAAATTGTTTTCAGTGAGAAATATATGTATTTGAGGATTATTAATTTATTTTATAAATTGGAAATAGTAGAGTTTCAGGGAATGTTTTTTCAGAAAAAATAAGCCATGATGTATTAAAAGAATGATGTAAGAAACAATTCAATTACAAGAACTATTTTGTTAAAATAATTATTTTTCGTAAGTTTTAAACTGCTTTTGTTAAAAATAATGTTTTTCTTTCATAAGAGATGCCTGATAATATTATTTCGATTCTCAAAGTCATAGAAAACTTTTTTTCAGATACCTGATTTTTGTACAAAACTACATCGTAAAGAATCTGAAGTAAAATAAGAATTCCTTTTTTTGTCGAAGATTCATCACTTTAGTTGAAAATTTAACTATTTTTTCCATTTCTTTTTTTCCTGGTTGAGAATTAATTGTTTTAATCGAAAATTTAATTTTTCTTTTTTTTGTCGGTTAAAAAATTTTGTTTTTGAGTTGAAAACTCAACTACATTTAGAAATAAACACTTTTTTGCAATCGCATTATTGCTTTCCTAGGTTTAAGTTTTTTTCTCATACCTAAAGAAAATTAGATCATTCAAGGAAAATAAAAAATTGACCATACAAATGTCAGGGAAAATTAGAGAATTTAAAAATTGGGATTTTGCAGCAACCCTGTTACTCGCTTTTTCTAAAAGTAGACCTGGAAAACCCGGAAAAGTCATGGATCGTGAAATCGTTAAAACTATTTCTTTTAAAGAATTAAAAAAAAACTATTTGATGATTGTTAACTTATTTTATAACCATGATGTATAAAAAGATTGATGTTAGTAACAATTTAAAATCAATTGTTAAAATAATTATTTTTCGTAAGTTGTAAACTTCTTTCGTTAAAAATGTTCTTTCATTCATAAGAAATAACCGATAATAATATTCTTAAAATCACAGAAAATGCTTTTTCAAAAACGTGATTTTTGGTACAAAGCAACTACCAAAAAAAAATCTAAAGTAAAAATATGTCTAATTTAAAGCTGATTCAATACTATTATTAAAATATATTTGAATCCTTTAAATTTGAGTACCATTATGATCAGGTATGATTAAAAGAAAATAATTTTGGATTTCTAAAATTAGAATTTTCAGCATTTTGGCAGATAGAGTTTAAAAAAATGTGTGGTGACTTGAGAAAAACTTTTGTTTTTTAAATTTTTCTGTCCAATATTTTATAAAATTCTATTCTTAGGCCAAGAACAAATCATATTGAGGATAGAACCTTTTAACGGTTTTCTTCTGAGCTCGTAGCTATAGATCCTTCATATTGTGTGGTTTGCATGATATCGATTTGTTTGTGCTGCTTTTTTTCTTTTAAAAATAAAATTGGTTAGTAATTTATTTTATAATGGAAGTCAATCAATGTGATAAATAAATAGATGCGTAACGAAATAGAAATGAAGAAGATTACTGAAGTCTGTAATACAAAAGCGCTTTGAATAATGTGAGTTCATTACTTCATTATAGATACTGGTGAAATTGTTCTGAAATACTCAAAACAACAAAAAGGCCAATTTATAATATATTTTTGTTAATTATTTGTTTAGTATTAATTTTGAAGAAATAAAAGAGATGCTTTTAAAGTCCAAAATATCTGGTTTCGTACTTTGTTCCGAAAATAGACTGATCTCTAGTGAAATAAAAAAATGTTGACAGTCTCCAAGTATTTAAAATGTCAAATACTGACGGCCCCACTACTGTACGAATTTCAAGAATTTTGCTGCTCTGTTTCTTCTGCCGATGTACCATAATTGTAAATTATGTGTGTATTATTTA
This sequence comes from Druon quercuslanigerum, assembly GCA_010014905.2. Taxonomy (NCBI): domain Eukaryota; kingdom Metazoa; phylum Arthropoda; class Insecta; order Hymenoptera; family Cynipidae; genus Druon; species Druon quercuslanigerum. The sequence continues at coordinate 9,276 of JAAAKG020186926.1, read as the reverse complement.
GGACTGTAAATAAAAGTTTAATGTATATTTTATTACTTAAAGTTTTCTATACGTCTTAATCAACCAGGTATTTTTTCAAACTAGAGATTTAATAGAAGAAGTGGAAAAAATGCAAGGAAATCTTCTGGGATATCTCACGATCATTTTTTGTCCAAAAAGAAAATATTGCTTTCAACCCTTTTTGAGAGAACATTCTTTATTTTATTTTTAAATAGATTATTCAACATATTTTCTTAAAAATAAGTTAAAAGTGATCCTTTATTGGCTCAAACCATTCCAGTCCCAAGTACCTGGATTAGAATTAAAGGGTATGATATTTTTTGTAAAGAAAGAATCTCGGTTTTGTGAAACATCTCATTTCTGATACATAACAACTTGTTGAACATTCTTTTTTTTATATAAAATTCACATTTTTAGTTAGAAAAGGCTATTGTGAAAATTAACTTTTTGTTCAAAATTTAACTGTATTCTAAAAAGTTTTTCTTTTTATCCTGAAAATTTAACATTTTCGAAATTTTAGTTACGTTCCGAAATATTGTTGGATACAGTATTTTGTTAAAAAATCAACGTTTTTGTTGAAACGTTGTCTCTTACACAATTTGGTATTTTATGCAACTGTTTGGTTGAAAATTAATTTTGTTTTTTAAATTCAGTTATTTCGTGGATAATTATTTTTTCCAAGGCATTTTCAACAGATTAACCATTTTTTAAGGAATTCACAAAAATTTAAATGATTTTAAGGGATTTAAACATATTTTAATGTTGTTTTAAATAATTACCGGCATCTTGGAAATATATGGAACTATTGTATAGGATCTTTAAAGTTTAAGGATATTTAAAAAGATTCCAAAGGAATTTATAGGGTTTTCGAGGACTTTAATGATTTCAAGGGATTTTATAATATTTTCATTGATTATTTATTATTTATTTATTTATTATTTTATTTATTAACAATAATTTCGTAGGATTGTAAATACTTTCAAATATTTGAAAGTATTACCAAAGATTTTTAAGCATAGTAAAGATTCCGAAGAAAATTTTAAGAGCTTTAAAAAGTACAAAGGGATTTCTAAAGATTTTAAAGGATTTTTAATATGTTGGCGTATTTTAAAAGATTCAAGGGCATTGTCAAGAGATTCAAATTTATTCAAATTTAATAGGATATATAAGATCTTATCATATTTTAAAAGATTCAGGGTGGTCACTGGGCTGGGAAATGACCGGAAATTTTACAAATTTTTAGGGAAAAAATCGATCAATATTTAATTTCCACAGTTTTTAAATAATCAGTTGAATTTTTATCTTTTTTATAAATTATATCATTCAGTTTAAAATGCGTAATTCGAAAAATCTTTCACTTACAAATTTGATATTTTGGATTAAAATCTTTCGGTTTACATTTTTCATTTAAAGAATTTTGAAAGTTAGTTTTAAAAACTTACCAAATTAAAAATTAGTAGCGTTTGAAATTGACAAATTCGGATAAAAAACGATCAAATGTGAATATAAATTACATTGATTTTTAAGATTGAACTATACGTTCAGGATTATTAAGAGAATAATCATGGATTTTACAAGACCTTTCGGAATCAGTACAATTTGAAAATCTCTGCAAAATAATATATCCATAATTAAAGGCTTTTAATCCATTTGTAATATTGATTTAGTCTAAAAATTGAAAATTTTTGGTTAGATTGCAGAATAAGGGGCGTTACCTGTTACCTCTGTTTTAGCTAGAAAAATTTTTGCCTGTCAACAAATTATTATAATCTTTAATTGAATTATAAATAAAGCGATTTGACGAGAAGTAAGTAAAATGGTTGAATTTTGATGCATAATAAATATTGAGCACCTATAATTACTAGAAAAAATCGAGTAACTTAAATAGATATTTAGAAGGTCTGACAATATTCACAATTAATTTAAAAGTCGAAACGATTTAAAAATAAATAGTTTTATTCAGTTTAAAACAAAAAATTCAGAAGCTTCTTACAAATTATGATAGGCTTTAAAAGAATAAAAAAACATTTTCTTAAGATTCCTAGGAAAATTGAAAATGACATTTTATTTAAAAAAATTAATGTTAAGAGTATATTTAAAAGGATTTTAAAAGATTTACAAAATGGTAAAAAATGAATCTGGAAGGTTTTAAGGAAATATTTTTTATTTTGCATGATTCAAAATAAGATTTTAAAAAAAATTCGATCTATTTTATAAGTTGTTTAGAAGTTCTGAAAAAATTTGAAAAATAACTTAAAATTTTAATAAATGTAAAACAGCATGTAGATGTTTCAAGATTTCGGAATACAATATTGAAGCTTTTTAGTGATTTTGAAACTATTTAAACGGAAAAAAATTTCACTTTTAATTTAAGAAGTGTTCAATTTATAACAGAAATGTAATCGATCAATTTTTAATATTTCTAGCTTAAAATGGTTTGAATTGATTTTCAGTTCAGTTTTTATCAATTCAAATGGAAAATTTGGAAGCTTCAGAGTTCGAATTTTTGTATTTCATTGACCGTGAAAAATGTTTGCGACCCGGAAAAAAGCCGGGAAATGCCCGGGAATTTTTCCATGTATTTAAAACGGCCACATTGAAGATTCAAAGAATTTTTTAAAGATTTCTGAGGATTTCAATGATTTTAAGGGATTTTAAAAGCCCTCAATGTTGCAATTAATCGATATTAATTTGTAATTTACCTTGATTTCTTTTGAGTGCATTCGCTGTAATTCTATTATGTTTTTTTATTTAGTTTCAATTCTTCTAAAATCACTTAATTCAACTATATGCAGTTTATTTTTTTTTTTAAATTTTACGTAGCCCCGTGCAGAAATCCACTTATAAAAATGTTTATAAAACTTTTATAAAAATTTATATTTTCAGTCAGGTGTCTGTCTGTCCGTCATTCATACTTTTCTCCCGCCAAAACCAAAGTTTTGGCACAGCAAAAAGACATACGCAACAATGTTTGTAATTCCAAAAGGGAATATTCGCCTACATTTGTTACAGAAAAAGGGCATAAAAAAAGATTTTAAGACTTAATAAAGACTTAATAGGTTACGAAATCATTACTTTAGGGGCATGGTGTATGCTTTGATTTTTTTTTAAATTCATCTTCTTGTCTTGTAAACTTGCCTTGAATTTTTAGGCATTTCAGCAAATCCTTTTGAATTCCCTTAAATTTGCCTTTAATCATTCCATCCTTACTGGATTCCATGCATTTTTCATATCTTGTAATTGTTTTCAATTCTCTTGCATTTTTTTCTCACCAAGAATTTAAATGAATTTCATTTTTCTCATTTTTCTTAAATTTACCCCAATTTGCTCTAATTTTACTGAAATCAATTTAAGTCTTAGAAATTTTTTAATATTTCCAATTCATTTGAGTTCAACTTGAATTATTTTTAAGCTTTATGATTCGAATTTTTTTTACATTATTTTAGATTACAACAATATTAGTCCCATTAATTCTTGGGTTAGAAGTTAGTAATTTTTTCGGTTGAGATTTGAAATAGATCAATTCTTCACTTCTTTAATTAAATTTTTAAGAAATTTTTAGGCTGTATCAGCCTTGAGAATAATAAATTAAAAATGTATGCATTCAAATCTATTAGCAATAAAAGTAAATTAGTTTATACAGGAGTCCAGAGAATAATAAATTAAAAATTAAGGAATTCAAATTTAAAATTGTGTTATTCCATTTATAAAAGAATCTTCATGGCAACATCCTACAAGATTAGAATCTAGCTCTTTGAATATTAATGGACAGGGAAAATAAAAAATGAATCAGGGAAAGGTTAGAGAATTTTAAAGATGAAGCTTTCTGGCATTTTTTTATTTGAAGTCAGTCGAGACTCACCATGGAATGTATACACCCAGAAAAAAAGTTATTTTTAAATTTAAAAAAAAACTTTTTTTGACTAGGTTCTTTTGATTTAACATACAAATATCACGTCACGTACTTTCTTCAATTTGAAGAAATTATTTGTTTAAATTATTTTCTTGATTCAAACAGTTACTAGGAACAATCAAAGAAATAATTTCTTTAGAGCAAGTAATTTGAAATAAACAAATTATTTCTTTGAACCAAAAACAAAGATTTTTTTAATCCACATTACTAATGTGCACAATTTCGTCACGATTAATTTTTTTATCTTAAATTTTCGTGAAGAATTGCAAATTAGGAAAGAAAAAAATTCATTTACAAACAAAAAATTTTAAAATAAACTTTTTCCTCAGGTGAACAAATAGACCACTCAAGTTTCTTGAAACTCGAGTTGTCGAATCCCTTTATTAAAAAAAAATATTCCCATGCGAAGAAAAACGAAATTTTTTTGCTTTGTGCTTGTATTTAATTAGAATTATTATCGTTTCAAATTGAACGGAAATATTTGCTTCATTATTGGATTCAAAGAAGATGTTTATTCATTTTAAACTAACATGTTCTCTTTTTTCAACCAAAACGTTTATTTTATTTAAAGAAATGTACAGGTCGAGTAAAAAACTATATTTTTTTAATTTAAAGAAATTTTTCATTTAAAGCAATCAAATATTTCATTAATTCAAAGAAATATTTTGTTTGAACCCGTGTAGAAATTTTGCTATGGCCCAGACCGGGCCAAATCTGGCCCAGATCTGGAAAACCGACCTGGGCCCGATCACTGATGAAACACACGGCTCGATCGGAGCCAGATCTTGCGCCAGATCTGGCCGCCCGATCAGTACCCGACCTGGCCCCGACCAAATTCCCGTTAAGAGCCATTTTTAAAATGTATCATTTTTTATAATTTTGTTCATAATAATAATTTGATAACATGAAAATAAATAAACTGAATTCTATATTTTTATTCAGGTGGCAAATTTTAGCACAAATATGGATAAACACTTAATACATTTTTTATTCTTTTGGACTTTGTTCTTTGCGATAACCACCCCAATCCTTGACATTGCCAATTTATTGTGCTGACGTGCGTCGAAGCTTCTTCCGTCATGACACTGTCCTTTGTAGACGCAACTTAAAAAATAATTTATTTAAAAATATTAGTCAGTATATACAGTTAATATAATTTTCAGTTAAGCATCAATTATATAAAAGATTAAATTTTTACTTAACAAGTACCAATCAAGTTCAAAGATTTTTGAATTCCATTGTCTCTGAGAAATTAGGACTACTCTTCTGTAAAAATAAAAAAAGGAATTAAATTAGCAATAAAATTAAAAAATATAGATATAGAAAATTGGAAGAAATTCTTATAATAAAAAACTTACCAAACGATGTAACGATGACAGCATTCTTCATTTATTTGTAGCTTTTCATTAAGTTTTTTGAAATCGTTAAGATTGTTCAACGGAAATTTGATGTTGAATTCTTCCTTGAATCTCTTCTTCCAGTGTAGCCATAACTGCTATCAATTTCAATCATAATTTTTATCGCCTTTTGATTTTAAGCTATTGCTCGTACTTCTCTTCGTAACAATATGATTTCCTTTGAACTTTCATGAAGTCCTGAATTAAAAGAAAACATAAGCATAATAAGTAACGAAATATTTCTTTAGTTTAAAGAAATTTTTTATTTAAATTAACAAACTATTACTTCAAATCGAATACAAAAATTATTTAAAAAATTTCTTTAAATGAAACCAATTTTTCTTTGACCGTATACCAATACTAGATTTTCTTTGATTTAAAAAAAGTTTCTTTGATTCAACAAAACCTTTTTCTGGGTGTAACTGAAAAATTGAGTAAAGACGAAAGTTTTCACATTTTCTGAGTGAAAATCTATCAGCGTGTAAGTTACGCAAGAATGCGCGGTAAAGACCAATACAGAGAACAGGAATATGAGGGCGTTTTGTTGGAACATGAAAACGTGGGTTGATGTTTTGGGTTGGACGTCGTGTGGAAACTGTAGAGACTTGAATGATTGGTTGAGAGATGATCGCACTGGTCGGCTATTTAGATAAGAAGATGGCAGAGACAGAAGTGTCCTTGATTTCCGTACTTTCGACCAATGAATGACACGTTCAGTGTACTTATGTGCATACATAATTACATTTCTACTGTGTTACACAACATATATGTTGCATAAACAGCACATGGACGAATGACACCGGAAACAAAAAACGATAAAATTATTTTTAATATTTTATTACAAAATTAGCTCTACGGTAAATTATAGTATATTATTGTAAAAGAGATACTTTGTGCCTAAAGGATTTTTGAAAATTTTAAAAATGATGGTGTTGCGCCATATTGAATTTTTGGATTAGATTGTTAAAAATTATTAAAATTTCTGGAACCGATAATAGAATTTTGATTAAACATGCTAATAATAGAGGTAAAAATATACATTTAAAAAAAATAAAATTTTAAATAAAAAGTTTTTAAATTACGACACAAAAAATAAAAAAAAATGGATGTGATTATCCGTGAAATACACATATTTTTATTTTGATTGGATAGGGAAAAAAGATTCCTTAGGTAATCAGCTTTTAATGAAAAAAAATGGAAAAAGATGGAAATAATTGTTGTATAGGAATTTCAGAAGATTCCAATAGACTCCGAGGAATTTCAATAAACGGATTTCAAAGAATTCCAACAAATGTCAATGTATTTTACAGTATTGGAATGATTTCAAGGGATTTTCAGAACAAAAAAATCTGTTTAGGCACTTCAAAAAAGTTTAATAGGTTTCAAAAGATTTCAATAGATTTCAAGGAGCTTAAATAAAATAACATTTAAAAGGATTTTAAATTTTTTTCCAATTGCAAATGATTCTAAGAAATTTGTAATGGATTGTACAGAACTGCAAAGGTTTCAATTGATTTGCACTGATTTAAATTATAATTGTAATCAAATTTATTAAGGTATGCGAAAGAAGTTAAGATTCTAACGCATTTTAACAGTATTTAAGGATATTGAAAATAATTTATGAAACTTTTTAGGCTTTTCAAAATAGTTAAAAAATATTTCAAAAAATTCCAATAGAATTAAAGGCATTTTAAGAAAGAAAAACATTTAAAAGGATTTTTACGAATTTCAAGGGATTTCAAAGAATTTTAAGACATTTTTAATGGATTTCACAAAACTGCAAAAATTTCGAATGATTTTTATTGATTCAAATTAATGTTAATAAAATTTATTGTGGTATGCAAAAAGCTTTAAGGGGATTGATAATTAATAATATTGAGAAAAGGAGATGTTAAAAGGAGGTTCCATAATAGTACAAGCGATTTCAAAGAAGTTTAACGGTTTTAACGAAATTTTAATGAACGTTTAAACATCTTAATGGATTTTATGGGATTTAAAGAAAATTTCAGATATTTCACCGGATTTTAAATGATTTCCAAGGATTTCAAAAAGTTCAAGTGATTTTACAGGATTACAAAGATTTTAAGAGATTCCATTTGATTTTAAGAGAATTTAAGGTATTATTATATTATTATTGTTATCAATAGAGTAAAAGAATTTCAAAGGATTCCGGAGGATTTCGGGGATTTTACAGATTTTAAGGAATTATACGAGTTTTAGAGGGATTTGAAGTGATTTTAAAGGATTACAACAATTTTAAGAAATGCTGATGGATTTTATTAGAATTTAAAGAATTTAAATAATAAAGAGTATTTAGGATAATTTAAAGAATTGTAATTAAATAATTAACTATTTTTTATAAGTTTTTTGTCATTGTGAAAATTCCCATACTTGTAACTTATTTTAAAAAAATAAAGCTTTTTATTATATTCTTAATTATATATTAATCATATTAACATAATAATTTATTATTAGTATTTTTATTCTACTTAAAAAATGATTATTGTTTAAATATTTACGATAAAAGTTTTTAAATAAGATAATACTTTAAAGTTTTCCAGGAGAAAATTGTTTAAACAAATAAAAATGGTTTAAATAATTGTATATTCTCTTTAACATAAGTAACTTGGTTACTGAATCCAGAAAATAGTAACTTATCAAGATCTACATGGGAAAAAATGTTTAAACAAATTAAAACTATTTAAATAATTGTCAAATATTGTTACAAAAATTTGTTGCTCTCAGGATACTTTATTATGTCATTTGTTTAAGAAAATAATAACTGTTTACGATTTACTGGGGAGAATTGTTTAAAAAAATTAAATTTTTTAAATTATTACCAAGTGTCTTAAAGCAGAAGTATTATCCTTGAAATTAATTAATTGTATCGTTCATTATAAAAAATAATAACATCCTACGATTTCAAGGCGAAAACACATTGATTAAACAATTCAAAATTAGTTTTAAAAAAACTTTGAAACTTTTGACTTATTGAATAACAATAATTAATTTTTTGTGGCATTTTCATTATTATTGTTATACATATTATTATTACTATTATTGTTATTATGATTATTATTGTTATTATTATTTTTTTTTTAAGAAATGAGAAATTTTTTATGGTTTTAAAGATTTTAATGATTATTGTTTAAACAATTAGGGTATACGTTCTCAAATAAGATAATACTTTAAAGTTTCCAGGAGAAACTTGTTTATACAAATAAAAATGATTTAAATAATTGAATGTTCTTTTTAATATAAAATATCACGTTTAGCATTCAGTAACTTGGTTACTGAATCCAGAAAATAGTAACTTATCAAGATCTACAGGGAAAAAAAGGTTTAAACAAAAAAAAACTGTTTAAATAATTGCCAAATAGTAACTTATCAAGATCTACAGGGGAAAAAAGGTTTAAACAAAAAAAAACTGTTTAAATAATTGTCAAATATTGTTACAAAATTTTTTGCTCTCAGGATACTTTATTGTGTCATTTGTTTAAGAAAATAATAACTTTTTACGATTTACTGGGGGAAAATTGTTAAAAAATGAAATTTTTTAAATTATTACCAAGTGTCATAAACCAGAAGTATTATTCTTAAAACTAATCAACTGTATCATTCATCCCGAAAAATAATAACATCCCACGATTTCAAGGCGAAAAAAAATTGATTGAACAATTCAAAATTTGTTTTAAAAAAACTTTGAAACTTTTGACTTATTGAATAACAATAATTAATTTTTCGTGGCATTTTCATTATTATTGTTATACATACTATTATTATTAACCTTTTTTAGATATATTTATTTATTTATTATTTATTTATTTAGATACATATTTTAGATATATTTACCTTTTTTGTACCTTTTTTGTACCAACTGTACTATACAGCAGCGAGACATGGACATGTCAAGAAAAAGATAAGAGTAAAATTAACGCGATCGACATGAGATTCCTGCGCATAATA
>JAAAKG020186925.1:0-83489 GCA_010014905.2 Druon quercuslanigerum | reverse complement strand
CTTGTACAGTCACATTTTTTTGAGATCTTTCGGCCCCAAGACTTTTTGCTGTGGAAAAACATCACGGGGGGGCAGGGGGGGGGGCGGGGTGGAAATATTTTGTTACGGTTCCTTACAGGGGGAGGGGGCTGGATAGGATTTATCATCCGTCACGTAATTTAAGTACGGCCCTTAGTTCTTAATTATGTAGTTTTGAATTTCATGATTTAAAAGTTCGATTTAAATATAAAATTTAATAAAAAAAAGGTTGAGTTGAATGGTAAATTAAAAACTTCAAGTCATTGTTTCAGAAGAAGAAGAGGAAGAATATCAGGGTACCGCAAATCAGAAGGTGGATCAAGTTTCCAGTCTGAAAGACTTGACTGAACGCTTGGAACATTTACAAACATGTAATGAATTATTGACGAAAAGAGGGACAGGCCTACAGAGGGCCATAAGTGATCTAGAGACACAGGAACCTATTTCCCATGAACTTTCGGCAAAAGTAAAAGCCCTAAGCGAACGTGCTACGCTTTTTCGAGTTGCTGCTAGTGCTATGATCAGTGTAAGTTGATTTTATATTCTCGACTCTTTATTCTAGGGCTCGGATCACGCCATTTTTTAAAACTTTTTTCGACTTTAAAAAAATGCAACTTTTTGATGAAAAATTCAGCGAATCGACTTTTTTCCGTTCCTTTCAGAAGTTCGCTATTCTTATTTTCAATTCTAATCATAACAAAAAATTTAAAATACAAATTCAAAACTAAAAAAATTTTACTATTTTAATGGAGAAGAATAAAAATGGAAGAATTTCTCATTAAAGCATTATTCTGAGAATATTTTTAATTAATATCTTTTGAAATTGATCAATTTGTAATTTGTTTGAATCCGTATTTAAGTTTTAATTTTTTCAAATTGGACATTTTCCCTCGGATATTTTTATGACGAAAGCTTCTAAAATCGAATAATTTTAAAAACAATTAGTCTTCACACTCCCCCACCCTGCCTCTTAATGAATTTCTCTTTCTTTCCTGTTTTCAAGAAATTTCCACTTTGCCCCTTTTCTTGTTTTTTTCCGCCTAAATTTTAACTGAATTAATAGAATCCAATAAGCAAATTCCAGTGTTTTTAGTAGAAAGTTATTTCTTTTTGGTTACAAATTCGACTATTTGGTTGAAAATTTTAATATTTTATTAAATGGTCATCTGTTTTGGCTGAAAATTTTACTGTTTTGTTGAAAATTCACCGTTTTGGAGAAAAAAGTTCATATTTTTGGATTGAAAATTCCTTTTATAAGGTAGAAAAGTAATCTTTTTGTTTTATAATTCATCTTTCTTGGTTGAAAATTAACTTTTTTCTTTAAAATTTGAATGTCTTCTAGACAATTCTTGTTTTTGGTATGAAAATTAAACCATTGGGTTTAAAAATGTATCTATTTTGTTAAAATAACGTCTGTTTTATTGAACATTTGTCTTTTTGAATAGAAAGTTCATCCTTTAAGTATTGAAAATTCATCTTTTATCGTGAAAAAGTCATCCTTTATGGATGAAAATTCATCTTTCCTCGCTGAAAATTAACTTTTTTCTTGAAAATTCATCTCTTTCGATTTAAAGTTCAATTGTTTGGTTGTAAAAGCAACTATTTAGTTAAAAAATCATTATTTTTTCGTTAAAAATGTTACTGCTGTGTTGAACATTTGTCTTTTTGGATAAAAAAATCCTTTTGGATTGAATTCCTCTTTTAAGGTAGAAACTCATCTCTTTTTTTTGGAAAATTCATTTTTCTTCTTTAAAAATTAGGTTTTTTGTTGAAAATTTAACATTCTATTCCAAAAAAATCGTCTTTTTGGCATGAAAATTCAACTATTAGGTTAGAAATTTATATTTTTGTTTAAAAATTAATCTGCTTCGTTGAAAATTTGTCTCCCATAATTGAAAGACCAAATATTTTTGTGGCCACCTAAGCGGAAAAACCGGCAGAAACTTTTACCGGGTATTTAGAATACTTAAACTTTAAAGGTTTGCAATATTTCTCGCAATATTTAAAATTCTGCAATTTTGAACGGTGAAAATGACGTTATTTTTATTTGACACAAATCACATCTTTTAGTAAAAAAAATCTATTTAATCGTTCTAAATATCTCTTGAGACTTTATAATATGCTACTTATTAATAATATATTTATCCTTTTTAAAGTCACTATAAATTTACTTGAAAGCTATAGTTTTGAATGTGCCATTCTAAAACAATTTAAACAAATAAAATCATATTATATCAATATTGTTTTGTATTCTTTATTTCAATTTTCAAAGTGAAATCTTAATATTGTCCGATTAAGAGTAGAAGATTTAAACAAATAAATAATTTCAAATTGAAAAACATTTGATTCAAAAATTTAAAGATTTGAAATTAAAAGTTGAGTTTAAAATAGATAAAAAATGAAAATTAAACTATCTAACATTGATGCATCAGTAAATTAATAAATTCGGTAATTTTAAATGGTTGCAATTTTAGACTTCTGAATTTTCATGATGAGCGCTAAATTTTTAATTTTTCCCTTTCATGGTTTTTATTTTTGCAGTTAAAATTGAGTTGGTTGTATTTTGGAAAGTGTAATTAGTAATTAAAAAATATTAATTTTTAAGTGATTTCAATTTACTTCAAATAATTGAAATTTTAAAGGGTTTACGTATAAAATCGTTTTATTATTACTATTTTCAGTGACTTGAGTTGATTTTCAGTTTTGAATGAAGTTCTAATTCGTTTAAGTTTTAACTTTCTGGAGAAGAAATGTTTCCTATTTAAAATTACTATTTATTTTAAAAGTTTATTTTAGAATGCCATTCATTTTTTCATTTTCAAAAAATTTGTTCAATCAGATTTAATGTTAAATTATAATTTTATTGTGTAATAACAATTTAAAACTTTAGAATTTCAGAAACTCCGACTTGGAAAGATTCAATTTAGTTTTCAATAATAAATTGTGAAATTTTAATCGCTTCAAATTTAAATTTATTCTAATTCAAAAGTTTCCAATTTTTAATTATTTAATTTTGAACGTTTTTAATTATGAAGAATACAATTTCAATTCCTCTGAATGTAAATGACCCAATTTTTAATATTTGAATCTTAAAATATTCAATTTTAAACATTTTGACATTGTCCTATTTTCGAAATTTTAATGTGTAATCACACTAGTCCCGTGATTCTCCAATTCAAATTAAAGTTGTTTTATTTTTAGCGCGACGACTTCAAAATTATACAAGTAAACTCCTTTTTTCTAATTAAAGTGTCCGAAATCATTCATTTATTTTCTTAAATTTCAAACGCTTGAAGTTCGAAATTATTCATTATTATTTCGAGAATATTTAAAACCTCATTTTTAAAAATTGGGTTAATAATGGATTTTTAAATTTGTATATTTTCATGTTAGAAAATAGAAATACTGAGACATGAATGCGTGATTTGCGCGCGTGCATTTACTGCTAATGTGCATCTATTGTGCATTACGCATCTCTATATTTTCCTTTATTAGACAGAAAAATGTCCTTATCCTATTTATTATATGATTCAAAGTCAATCGATTTTTTGCAAAAAGTTTTGCTGATGTTTATCGACTTCCGCAATAGATAATACATACGGAAAACTGAGGGTTCGCTAAGAAAGTTAATTTTTTCTAATTAGGGAGATATCACGAATATTTACTGGGGAGACCCTATACAGCTGTTTAGGTAAAAATTACTTTTTACATTCTCATCCACAATGAAAAAGTATTAATTTTTTGCGAAAAATTACTTTCGCGGATTTCCTAGTCGTCGCTGCCGTCTGTATATCGGATAACTTACGAAAGACTGATCGCATTGGCTTGAGATTTAACACACAGTTTGTGCGGCCAAAAAGAATAATTGAGTTTGTTATGCAGACATTTTCGATAAAAATTAAAAAATTAGAGCTTTTTCAAAAAAAATAGGCCCCTTTTTTCAAGATTTGAAAATTCTATCGACAGTCATTTACAGTGCACAAAAATACGAACAATTTATCGCCGTGGCTTTTTTCAAAAACCAAACGAAAATGAACATTTGAAGCCAAATAAAGCGTGATACAGGAAAAAGGCAAGAGAAGAAAAACGTGATTTTTTGATATGAAAAGAGATGATTTGACAAAAATTGTGCACCTAAAAACGATCTACAAATTTGTCATGAATTATTTGGTCGGTCAGGAAGTTTCTTGGGATTTTTTAATAAACTTCAAAAGTTAAATTTAAATATAAATGAGAATACCTAGTCAATGTTACATGCAAAATTGTTTTCTATGCATGGAAAACAATAGTGCATATATCATTCATTAGGTATTATTCTTTATAATTATTCTTATTTTTGAAATTTTTCAAAAAGTCCAAACGACCTTTCTGACCGACCTAGTATTTTTTACAGGATAAGTAGTTTTTGTTTTATTCGTAAAAAACAAAATTGAAAATAAAAAAATGAAATTTGTGTACAAACGACACGAGCTATGAGAAAAAATGAGCCCAAATTTATTCAACCAAAAAAGATATACTTTTGTATGAATATTTTTTTGATAGGATGCGTAATTTTTGTTTTATTCGTAAAAAATAACCGTAAGAAAATTAAATTTTTTGTAAAACGATGCAAGGTATGAAAAAAAAATTAATATACAAAAGTTGTTCATCCAAAGAGGATCTACACGTTTGTTATGAATAATTTTTTAGACAGAATAAGTAGATTTTCTTTTAATCGTAAAAAGAAGATTAAAAATAAAAAAATATATAAACAAGGCAATAAGAATGAGTATGTTTCAATTTCCATGCATATTATGAATTGCGACGATATAAATTTATTGGAATGATACATGTTTCAGCGCAGCTAAGAATAACATTTAAAGAAAAAAGGAAACAAATATGAAAGTAATCATGATAATACAATTTGTAGTTTATTTTGCAATATCTTTTAATAAGCAATTCCAGGCAGAGGTACATGGAAAATATATTATATTTGATATAAAAGTGTTGTACATAATGTATAAAAGTTGACATTTTGGACAAAATCGAATGCGAGGCACGATATGCGTGATGAGAATGTGTTCGCTAAAGCCAAAAGAGCTTTAACAAAAGTGAATTCACAATCACCAAATTACAGCTGTCGATCCGTTGACCTTTAATTTTAAAAGGTCTGTGCATAAATATGGGAGAAATGCAAAGACCGAGCGCGACGTGCGTGAACCAACAGTCGCGCGTCCTAGGTGTTATCAAACTTTCAAGCGAAGCTTTTTTAACAAAAGAGAATTCACAATCACCAAATTACAGTAGTTTATGTTTTGAGCTGTAATTTTTAAAGGTTTGTGCACGAATGTAGGGAAAATACAGAGACCGAGGGCGTAGCGCGAGTCAAATACAAAACTGTTTTATTGAACGTTCGCCTTTTGGGATTAAAATGTATCCTATTGCATTGGAAATTTCTCTTTTCTAGAAAGAAAATTTATGTTTTATTGGTTGAAAATTCATCTTTCTTGTTTGAAAATTTAACTCTCTTTTTAAAAATTCGTCTTGTTAGCATGAAAATTCTAATATTTGGTAGTTCAACTGTTTCGGCAAAAAAAATTTTTTAAGTTCAATTATTTGGTTAAAGAATCCATATTATTTTATTGAAAAACGATTTATTTGTTGAAAATTCTAAATTTCAGACTGTTAATTTGAAATATTCTCTAAAAAAATTCATCTTTTTGACTTGAAAATTTAATTGAAAATGCAACAATTTTTAGTTTATTTTTATTTCAATATTCTAATTGAATGAAGATTCTAATTTTTTATTCAAAAGTATTATTTTTTGGTCAAAAATTTAACTGTTTTGTTAAATATTAGTCTTTTTGCATACAAAATTCGTTTTTATGGATTAAAAATTCATGTATAATGGTAGAAAAGTCATATTTATTAGTTGAAATTTCGTATTTCTTGGTAGAAAATTATTTTTTTTTAAATTTGTCTCTTGATTGTAAGTTTAACTATTTAGTTGAAAATCGAACTATTTGATTAAAAATTAATATTTTTTCATTGAAAATAATCACATTGTTGAAAGTTTAACTTTTCGGGCTGATAATGTTCAACTACCTTTTGAAAAAATCGTTTTTTGACTCGAAAGTCAACTGTTTGTTTGAAGTTTACGCTTTTTTACTTTAAATTTCCACCGTTTGTTGAAAATTCATCTTTATAGGTTGAAAATTCAATTATTCAGCTAATACTTTAATTAATTTGTAAAAATTAGTCTCGTTTGCTTGAAAGTTTTGGACTATTTGATTGCAAATTTAAATGTTTGGTTAAAAGTTATTATTTTTTTTCAAATTTAAATAAGTATTTAATTCAAAATAATCTTTTGATTTTAAAAGTCAGCTATTTTCTAAACCATTCGTCGTTCAAATTATACTGTACAAAATTAATTTAAATTATAAACTTCTCTCGTTTGAAATTCTTCAAGCTGAATGGTTATCGTTAACAACTGTTTTAACATTAAATTTTATTTTGATTGTGCAAAGAGTATTTGAAAATAAATGAGAATTATGTACTCTATTTTTTAAATAAAGTTATCATTTCAGTCTCTGATACTGCTTTTATTTAATGATCTTTAAACGTTTGATGGCACTTTCTTTGTAATTTTTTGCGACTAATGCGACTTTTTTTATGGCTACCATTCGATCCGAGCCTTGTATTCATATACAGATATAACTCTTTGTGCAGATTAAATTCAATATAATCTAGATTGCTGATGATTTAATTGATTTTAAATTCTTTTCAGGCAAGTGGTGATTATTTGCAACTAGCACAGCAGCAAGAGCCCAAGTGGAAAAAGATGCTTCAGCACGAACGAGATCAAAAAGTCAGGCTAGAAAAAATGGTGGAGCAATTAGCTAGGCAACATTCTCACTTGGAGGAAGCGGCGCAACACGCTCTACCGTCGGCCACACCCACTGGACTCAGACCTTCCCGTAATGTCTAAATCTTTACTTTTTCATAGCTTTACTGATTAATTTGCATATTGATTATGTGCACTTGATGCACGATAAGGAATTCCAGAATCGGACAGTCTTCTTTATTTGACTCTCCTCGTAAAGTCTCATTAGTCGAGAGTATCATTCGTGTATTTTGCTACAATCGGAATTTTTTGGTGCAAAATATTTATTTTTATTAAATTTATAAGTCAAATCCTTAAGTATTTTGAAATCACGCTTCTAAAGAAGTTTTATATTTTTACTTTTGTGGTTTTTAACGCCTAGGAAGGTAAGTGGCATAATTATTTTAAAAGTAGAATACATTTTTAGTTGGAGAAAAATTAGTATTAGAATAAAAAGTGAGTGTTGTTTAAAATCGTCCTAGGGACCCTACTTAAATTACGTAACTACTCAATTTTTAACGGTAGGGAGGGGGTCCTTCATTCATGCATGTAATTTTTGGGAATTCGCAAGTAAAACAAATAACTCGCAGTAATTGTACAGAAATTTAATATGAATTTAACTTTACGCGCCAAAGAAACCTGGTGAGTGAAAAAAAGAATCTAGCCAACAATTTTAAACATAAGTCAGGGAATTTTATTGGTCAGGGAAAAGTCAGGCATTTAGAAAAAGAAATCTGGCAAAAGTCGGACAATATCTCTAATTTTAAACAACTGTCAAGCGGAATAAATTTGAAATGTGTTAATTTTACTTTGAAATTGTTTGATTCTGTTTATAAAAGATTCTAGCTAAAAAAACTCATATTTTGATGTTTAAAAATCATACTAAAATCATTTTTGGGGAAAATTTAAATTTTTTTTTTGTTTTTAATTAAAAAATTCATTTATTTTAGCAGATATTGCATATTTTTTAAATAAAAATTCAACTGATTGATTGGTCACAAATTTAACAATTTGGTTAAAAATGCATGCTTTTTGGTTGAAAATTCAACTATTTTATTTCAAAAAACCACTATTACCATTTTTGTTTTAATTAAAAAATTCATTTATTTTAGCAGAACTTGCATATTTTTTAACTGAAAATGCAACTGCTAGGGCACATATTCAACTATTTTCTTTTAAAAAACCCACTATTAAAAAAAATATATTACTTCATATTTAAAATTCATATTTGGATGTTAAAAAATCGAACCTAAATCATTGTTGGGGAAAAATTTAACTATTTTTAAAAATTAAAAACATAATTTATTTGAGCAAATATTGCATATTTTTTTTAAATAAAAATGCAGCTGATTGGTCACAAATTTAACAACTTGGTTAAAAATTCATGATTTTTGGTTGAAAATTCAACTATTTTCTTTCAAAAAACCACGATTACATAAAAAATTTACTTCATAATTAAAACTCATATTTTTATGTTTAAAAATCATACTAAAATTATTTTTGGGAGAAAATTTAACAATTTTTTTCTTTTTAATTAAAAAATTCATTTATTTTAGCAGAATTTGCATCTTTTTTTAATGAAAATGCAACTGATTGGTCACAAATTCAACTATTTTCTTTAAAAAAAACCTTCTATTACAAAAAAAAATTTACTTAATATTTAAAATTCATATTTGGACGTTGAAAAATCAAACTAAAATCATTTTTGGGGTAAATTTAACTATTTTTTCTATAATTAAAAAATTTCTTTATTTTAGCAGAAATTGCATCTAAAAAAAATGCAACTGATTGAACTATTTAGTTAAGTATTCAACTATTTCGTAGAAAATTTACTTCTGATTAAAAACTCATATTTTGAAAATAAAAAGTCAAACTGAAATTAATGTTTCATGAAAATTCAACTATTTTTTTGAAAATTAGTCTCTTTAATTAAAAAATTATTTTATTTGAGTAGAAATTGCATCTTTCTTACACAAGAATGCAACTCTATGGTTAAAAATTCGTATTTTTGGTTTAAAAATTCAAGTATGTTCGTAGAAAAATAGTTTGACGTTGAAAAGACACACTGAAATATTTTTTAGATGAAACTTAACTATTTTATGAAAATTTTTTCTTTTTAATTTAAAAATTCATCAGCTTTAGTAGACATTTCGTCTTTCTTGGGAAAAAGTGCAACCTTTTGTTAAAAAGTTCAACAATTTTGTTAAAAAGTATTCCATTTTGGTTGAAAATTAAACTGTTTTGTTAAAAAATTAATTTTTTCGTAGAAAAATCACTTCATATTTAAAACTAATATTTTGATGTTGAAAAGTAAAACTGCAACCTTTTTTTGGATAAAAATTAAACTATTTTTTCTTTTAAATTCGTTTTTCTATTTAAAATGTGTCTATTTTAGTTGAAATTGCGTCCTTTGGATAAGAACGCAATTTTTTGGTTGAAAATTCAACAATTTTGTTAAGAATTAATCCTTTATGGTTGTAAATTCAACTGGTTTTTGTTTTGAAATTCAGTTATTTCGTAAAAAATGCAGTTGTTGTTGAAAGTTCATATGTTGGTGTTGAAAGTCCAATAAAATCTTTTTCGGCTGAAAATTTGTCTTTGATTTAAAAATGCAACTGCTTGTGTGAAAAATAATCGTCTTTGCTTAACGATTCGACTATTTTGTTTTGCAAACTTTGGGTAAACCACTATGTTATGAAATAGTTTTGTTTTTAAAGAGTCTTTATTGTTTAAAAGTCTTTAAAGAGTTTTTTTTAGTTTAAAAATTATTTCTTTAGTTGAAAGTTGAAATACTTGTTTGAAAAATGATCTTTTTGAATTGAAAATCTAACTGTGTGTGTAAAAGTTACACCTACTTTGTTAAAAATTTGTTTTTTGAAAAAAATTTTATTTCTTTGGTTGCAAATTTAAGAATTTTGATCAAAATTAATTTTTTTTCTTATAATTTATGTTTTAAAGTATCAGCTATTGCACTTTTGTTCAGAATTAATCTTTCTAGTTTGACAATTCAATTTGTTCGTTGAAAAGTTATTTTATTGAAAATTCAAGTATTTTGTGAAAATCAAAAAGATGTCATTTTAATAAACAAATTTTAATTTCCTGTGTCAAATATATTATGAGATTAAAATTCTGGTATTTGAATGTTAATGGTATAAATATTTTCTTACGGCTTGTTGCAGGGGAGTGGATTTTTTTGGAGAGGGCCTATAATCCGTTACGTAATTTAAGTACGGCCCCTTAGTTGTGTTCTACAGTTTATATTAAATTTTTTTGCTTTCAAGTACAAAGAAAGTTTAATTATACTCTCATAAAACAATTCTACACGGATCTTGTTGTGGTGGGGATGATGTGATTTATTACTTATTTTTTTACTTTTTTTTATTTCTAAAATTTATTGTGCAGAATACAGTAAGTAGGTTTAATTGCGCGTATAGGTTGGACTCAGTTTGTACATTAAATAGGGTTAAAATTGCTGCATACAAAAATTAAATGCATGAAATATTATTATTGTGGGTAGTGTGTGTAAGAAAAATCTAATAAGGTATGTTTTTTCACTAAATCTGATTTTCTTATAATACAAGAAAGTTTTTTCGATTATGGGATTTCCATTACATTTTTCTTGGTTTATTTTAATTATGGTACAAATTAAATAGAAGTGCGTTCTTTAAAGTGCTAACCATTTTCATTCATTTGATGGAAAAATAATTGTGTATTTTTTTTTTTTAATTAGGATAAAATTATTTTCAGTGATACCTATCATTATTTTATTGAAGTATACTTATTGCTTTTTTCTTGAAGCATTTGTCATTTTTACAAAAAAAAAAAAAATTATTAGCACTGAATCGTACTCCTTAAGCCTCAATAAGTTTCAATCTGAAAGTTCTTGTATTCCCTTTTTCTTTACAGGATACTTTTTTCTGATGATTTTGAAATATTTTATACTTTAAACGAAAATAAAGTATCGAGTCCTTTTTGAAATAGGTAAAATTCGAATTTATGAATTTTTTGCATTTTTAAAATTATTTTTTAGAGATTCTTATTCAGCATTAAAAACAAAGTAAGGAAGTATCATAAAATAATGAGATCAATGGAAAACTGTGCGTTTTATGGAAGTTTTTGTATAGCAGAAAATCATATTTTGTCATTAAGATTAAAGTATTTTTGCACTCGATTTTTCTTTATTGGTTATTACTTTCAGATAGCTTTTAAACTTTTTAAATAAAAAATTATTGAATCCTTTTTGAAGTAAGAAGTATTCAATTTTTTCTTAGTTTTTTTTTAAAATTATTGTTTATTAAGTGTTATTTCACATTAAATTTCTGATTCATCCATCCAGGAAAACCCAGTCTCGAAATTTTAATTTGGCTGTTGGAGGCTTTTCATTGTTAGTGAAAAAGTTTTTATTATCTGGAGGATATGCGATGCGGGAATTCGTGGTTACCAATTTTGGAGACAATGTTTTCTTGAGTAATACCCTGATTATGTGACTAATCATTTTCTGTATCTGCTTAAATTGCAAATGAGAAATTAGAGGGACAATGTTTTATTTGATACACATTTATACGTGCCGTGTCATATTTGAGAAAGGACTTTAACCTAATTTTATTAATTGGAATTTTAAACATCGATTACAAGACTTTTTACTTTAGACTTTAGAAGATTTATTTTATTATAGCAGGATATTTATTTGTTAGTTTAGACTTTTAAAGACGGGTTTAGTAGAGAACAAACTTTTTGCTAGCGTCTGGCCTGTATAAAGTAAAGATTTTAGATTTCAAACTATTAAAATGTTTTTTTCCTCAAAATTTCTAACATAAACTGAATTCCATTTTATATTAAAAAATATTGTTTTAAATCATCAAAAAAATCGTGTTCCTTTTTTCTTTTAATTTTTGTCCGGGAAACCGGGAAAAATGGGAATTTTGTGCACCGTTGGCCGGATTTTTTGTGAGTGGATTTTTTTTCTTGATTGTACTAAAATGCATATTAAAAGTGTTTTCATAGGCATGTTATTACTTTCAGTTGTTTCGATTACAAAGAGTTTAAGCGAAGACGTTATTAATTCCATCTTACGTTCACATAAAACTAAAAAAATAAACAGAGCCATCGCTTAACTCATATTTCTTTTTAAATTCCTTACGTTTTGGCAACTACTGCGTCAATTTTTCAAGGGTAACCTGAGTTGAACAAATGAAAGTACTTAAAAGATTTTTTTTAAGTAAAAAAAGTTCATTTACGACAATTATAGGGTCGTAAAATCCGTGTTAGAATAGAAATTCCAGTCAATTATAAGTCGTGATAAAGACATGAATATTCTTATTTTTAATATGTAGTTCTTACGTGAGTGAAGTCTATTCAATTTATGAGACTTGATATAATGTTTATGTTTTTATCGTGACTTATAATTGAATGGAATTTCCATTTGTACATGGTTTTTACAATCTTATGATTGCTAAAATTTTTTTTTTTAAACAAAAGATTCGATTAATTCACTTTGTTTAACTTAGGTGATCTTTAAAAAAGGCACGCAGTAGTTGCTAAAGCGCAAGGAATTTAAAAATAAATGTGCGCTAAACAATGGCTGATTTTGTTTTTATTTTTATGTAAATGTAACACGGAATGAATCACATTTTCTATATATATATATATATCCAAATCTTTTTATTGTGCGTTGAAGTAATTCTTTCAAAAATATTTTTTTCCAATGCTCTTTCAACAGATTTCAGGACTTTTAAAATCTGTGATCGTAAATTAAATAAAACAATTTTAAAAGAAATATGTGGGCGCCCAGAGTAAAGCTATTTCATCAATATTTTAAGAAGCTATTGGAAAAATAGTGCAGTTTGTAATTTTTAATTTTTGTCTAAATTAAAAATAAAATCTGAAACTATAATCATTTTTCAACGTTTTGGGCTCATTTCATATGTAAATCTGTAAAAAATTGCAGCAACTTTAAAGTAATTGATCTTATTTTTTGTATGTGCAATAAAGATTAAATTATTGTATATTTGAAAGAATTCTGATCGTACAGAAATTTACTTTTAAAAAGAACACAAGAACATTGAAGAACTTTTATTATTTTGGTTGTTATTTAACTTTTAAGAAAACATTACAGAATGCTTGACATTCAGTTAAAATTATTTTTTTTTGTCATGTTATTGTCTAGAAATAAATAAAACAATATTTTTATGTAACGCTGGATGCGTTTTCAATATTTCTTTCTTTGTCACACAAATATTGAAGTTACCTAATGAAATTACTAATTAAAATTAGCTACTTCAAGTCTTTTTTCAGTGCCATAAGGATTACAAAATAATAATAGTATAAAATAAAAATGTCAAATAACAATTTTTTTATTAAAAGTTTTTGAAGCCTTAAATTCGAGTTGAAATTAAAGTCTGAGAATTAAGAAAAAGAAAAGAAGTATTACTAGTTTGTTTTTAAAGTTATGTAAATATAATTTGTATAAGATTCTTGAAAAAAATTTTAAAATAGTTTTTAATAATCCAGACGTATAAAAAAAGAATCTAGATTATTTTAAATAATTTTATTTTTTTATGTTATAGGATTTTACAAAATATTAAGAAAAATTCGAGTGTCTTAAAAAAAAAAGATGTTTAGGTTTTTTAGAGTTTAGAAAAAATCAAGGAATATTTAATAAATTTTCGGAAATGTGGCCAATGTTTGAAGTGTTTCTAATCTATTTAAAATGTCTGAAATTCCTAAAAACATTTCTAAACAACTCGATTTTTTTTCAAATTTTTTCAAATTATTCAAAATGTAAAAAAATTGCCTTATAAACATATAAATTTTCGTAAGAATATTAAGAAAATTTGTTTATTGGCTAGAAAATTTTTGAAATTCGTTTTAAGCTTTTAAATTTTATTATTAGAACCTTTAAAAATCCACACTTTTTAAAAGCTTACTAACCTCTTCCATGCCCTGTTTCGACACATTTTGAAAATTTTAAAAACTTAAAATTATTCTTTTAAAATAAAACCTGAACCATTTAAAATTTTCACAGGAACCTTGAAAAAAATGGCATCTTAAATCTTTCTTAATTATGAAAACGCTTTTAATTTTTTTCAAAATAATTTTCTGTCCACAATTTAATTTTTCTTATCTCTTTGGAAATATAAGAGAGTTTACAAATTTATGGTTAAAAATCGCAATCATTTGTTTGAAAATTAATTTATTTTGATTGAGGATTTAAACTACTTTGTTGAAAATTCATCTTTTTTGGTTGGATTAAACTATTTTTGGTATAAAATAAAAATCCTTTTTGGTTAAAATATCAAATATTCAACTACTCAGTTGGAAGTTGAAAAACTTTGTTAAAAATTCACTTATTTGGTTGATGTTTCATGATTATAGTTGACAAACGTTTGCATGGTTCAAAATTTAATTATTTTTATGAAAATTATGTTTTCTAGTTGAAAGTTAATTGATTTAACTGAAAATTTAACTCTTATATTTTTGGTTTAAAGTGTATCTTCTTATGATAAAAATTCCAATGTTTGGTTTCAAATTTACTTCGATTTTATTGAAAATCAAGTTTTTACTGAAAATTAAATTATTCTATTTTTAGCTGAAAATTTATTTGTTGAAAATTAATTTCTTTTTTGGTTGAAAATTTAAGAATTTTTTCATTGAAGATTTATTACTATAATTGCAAATTCACTTTAACAATTTTTTAAATAGAAAAATCACTTTTTGGGCTGAAAATTCCATTTTTGCTTGAAAATTTATATTTATAGTTCAAAATTAATTAATTTAAAAAAAATTTACTTTCCTAATTTCAAACTGAAAGATTTTAGATTTGGTTTGTAAATTTTTCTTTTGTAGTTAAAATTTATATATTTTTTTGAAACTGTATCTTTTTTGGTAGAGAATTCATCTTTTGTGTTTAAAATTGAATTATTTTTTTAACATTCATTTTTTTAAATTGATTGTTTAAACTGAAAATTGAATTTTCCTATTTTTTGTTATCAAATAATTTTTTGAGATAAAAAAAACTAATTGGTTAAAAATTGATCTTTTTTAGATGAAAAGTAATCTTTTTGTTTAAAAATTCTACTCACTATTTGGTTAAAAATTAATTTCTTAGACTCAAAAAGTATATTTTTGATTTGAAATCTCAACTAAAAAGCGTTTAAAATGTATTTAGAAGCAACATGTTTTTTCGTTAATATTATTAATCTTCTAGGTGTCATATTTTACTATTTAAATGAAGCGCCTTTTTTAGTTTAAAGCGCTAAATTTTCCCGCGAAATTTAAATAATGAAATTATTAGCAATGATTTTTGAAATCCTAATTTAAAATGCTTATAAATGCTCATTAAATTCTCAAAGCACACAAAGGTGGAGTATATTCTCATGCTCGTGTGAATTTCTCCGAGCATTTACCTCTTTTCAACACTAAATATTGATTACCACTTGGTGAAAATGTCCGCGGTATTCGTTGAATCGCAAGAATCTTGCCAGATGGC
The DNA here is from genome assembly GCA_010014905.2 of Druon quercuslanigerum. NCBI lineage: Eukaryota > Metazoa > Arthropoda > Insecta > Hymenoptera > Cynipidae > Druon > Druon quercuslanigerum. The sequence goes on along the minus strand of JAAAKG020186925.1, from coordinate 68,121 downwards.
AGCTGAATGCATTTCTCAGGCTCAGTGGACTTCTCCATGTGTGTGTGAAATTCGCCTACCTACTCGTATTCCATTCGATAAGAGCAGCTGGAAAGGAGTGTGCGTGTAACTGGATACAATGACCACCAATCAGTGTCAGGAATCCTTTCGTATATGCGTCGAGCTTTGTCACGATTTGTCGTTACATACACGCGCACGCATGCACAGGTGGCCTTGCAAATTGCCCGTTGCCACTCAAATGCCTTTTCTGTAACGTGCTCGGTAACATCTTTTAGAGTAGTTATTTCCAAATTTACGAGTGAACACTCACCGTTCTTTGGCCAAGAGTCAACAAGGTCGAAAAGCTAAGCGGACTGTCTATGAATGCGGATCGATGGTTTGGTGATACACGGAGGGTTCAGCATCTCACAAAGGTTTACCATTTTATCTGCATTTTCCTAGGTTCCTGCCCCTCAACTTTCATTAAACGTCTGATTCAAGCATGTACTCCTTTCATTAGAATTCTGATTCATCAGCATCGTACGGCTATATAATTAACCGAAAGGATGTGTCAGAATCACGCGTTCGTGTTGGTTTATCAGTTTATTCCCTTTTGCTTGAATCTGTCAGAAAATTTGCAATGCAATTCCTTGATTCGTTTCTGATTTATCCACTTAGGAAAACCCATTCTCGAAATGTCCATTTGGTCGATACAGTGGGTTTTTTTCACTTTTAGTGGAAAAGTTTTTATTATAGGGTAGATTTAAGATTCGCGAATTTTCTGGTTAACAATTTTATAAACAAAGTTGCTTTTTTAATAATATATCATGATTGTGTGATGAATCATTTTCTGTCTCTGCTTAAATGATTCATAGAAGATTGCAAATGATAAATTCAAAGGGCAATGTTTCATTTGATATAAAAATTTATGCGTGTCCTGTTATCTTTGAAGAACTCTCTAACCTAATTTTATTGATTGGAATCTCGATTGGAGTGTTCAAGAATTCTATGATTAGTTAGAGAATTTTAAAGCATTCCTTAAGATTGTATGTGAAAATAAGACATTTGCAGATTAATTTAATCAGGATCTAGATTGAATCGTTCTACTAATATTCATCTTTAACCAATCTTAGAAAACTTGATCAAATATCGATTAAAAGACTTTGGACATTAGACTTCAGAAAAATTATTTTATTTTAACAATATATTTCTCTGTTAGTTTAGAGTACTAAAGGCGGCTTTAGTTGGGAGCAAACCAGAGTTGGGCAGTAACTTGTTACAAAGAAATCAATTACTGTAAAGCTACGTTATTTGTAACTTTTAGCGTACCTTTGTTACTAGTTGGAAAAGTAACTTTTCACGTAACTTGGTTATCATTTTTGTAGTAACTTTAATTTTAGTTACTTTGCAGTTATTATGTGTTTTTTGTATATCTCCTATCACGAGAGGATTCGTTTGAGGATTTAACTACTTTGTCAAAAATTCGTTTTTTTTATTGAATTCAACTCTGGTATATTTAAAATTAAAATATTTCTTTTTTTTTTTAATAATATCAAGTATTATATTTTTCGTTGAGAATTTATCTATTTTGATTAAAAATTCTTGTATTTCTTTAAAAGCTCAACGATTTTGGTAAAAAGTTCAACTGTTAGATCGAAAAGTAACTTTGTTGTTCCAAATTCATATTTTTTACTTAAGAATGCAACTGTTTTCTAAACAATTCATGTTTTTGGCCTGCAAATTCAACAATTTAGTGAACATTTGTTTCTTTCCTGGTTCAAAATTCGGCTTTTTAGTTCAAAATTTATTTCCTTTGGTAATAAAAATTTTGTATATAAAAGTTAATCTGATTTATTTGAGAATTCAGCTATTTGTTGAAAATTAAACTGTTTGCTTGAAAAGTAATTTTTTGTTAAAAATTCGTCTTATTTGTTTGAAAATTTACCAACTTACTGTTCATTTTTTTCTTTGTGCAAAATGCGGTTTTTACTTTTCAAAATTGATATCTTTTGGTTAAAAAAATATATTTTTATCATTCAAAATTAATCTAATCTCTGAGAATTCATCTATTTTGGTTGAAAATATAACTATTTGGTTGAAAATTAATTTTTTTTTTTTTTGAAAATCTCTTTTGTTAAAAATTAATCTGATTGGGTTTAGAATTCAGCTATTTTGTGGAAAATTCATATTTTTTTGTTGGAATATCAATTCTTATATTCATATTTGAGAATTCATGTATTTTAATTGAAAATTCAACTATTTGGTTGAAAAGTAATTTTTTACTGAGAATACATATTTTCAGTTTGAATATACATACAACTGTTTAGTAGAAAATTCCTCTTTTTTTAGTGTAAATTCACCAACTTACTGGCCCTTTTTTTCTTTCATGGTTCCAAGTTTTGCTTTTTCGTTTCAAAATTGATTTTTTATGTTTTGTTCAAAAGAGTCTCTTTTATTTTATTAAAAATTAATCTGATTTGGTTGAGAATTCAGTTATTTTGAGATTAGAAAAATTTCTGTTGATGGTTCAGCAATTTTTTTGTTTAAATGCGTCTTTTTATTACAAATGTAACTACTTGGTTGAAAATTTATCTATTTTGCTTTAAATTCTTTCTTTTTGTAGAAAATTCAACTATTTGGTTGAAAATTAACTTTTTTGTTGTAAATTAAACTCTTGTTGATAATTCGGTTTGGAAAGGGTAGAATAGTTCGACTATTTGGTTTAAAGTTAACTTTTTTGGGAAAAATTAATATATTTTGTACGAAAGTAAACTATTTGGTTGAAAACGAAACTTTTTCTTGGAAATAATCCTTGTAGCTTAAAAATTCAATTTCTTTGTTCAAAAGTTATCCTTTTCTTGAAAGTGCAATATACTTTTACTTGAAATGTTCGGAATTTAACGCGTTTAAATTGAAACATACCAAAGGTGTTTTGTTCGAAATTGGAAACATTTTAGGCAAAGATTTTTAACATTGTTACCTGAATTTCGAAATAGCTTCTTAAATCTAGATAAATTTTGCTGAATTGAATAGAACCAATTTTAAGGCACAATGTATTATAAGCATTCTTTTCTACAGTCATGCAAGTAGTATTTTATCAGTTGCAAGTTACAATTTGCATAGTACCGTGAAACTGAGAAATAGAATTTCTAGAATTAAATACTTACATGATTCCTTATCTTAACTTGAAATTCAATATAAAAAATCATGTTTAATTACTGATAAAAATAAAGTAAATGAAACAAGTAATTCTGGCGATCTTGCTTAAAAATGCGGAAAAACAAAACCCGTTTAAAATTGGATATAGCAAGATTTTCCGGCTGACATGTCCATTGCTCAATTTGAATTTTACTCTAAATATACATCGTTTTTCATTTGCCTAATAATATTTTTAGATACTTTAACTAATGCCGATTTCTTTTTAAATTCAGTTTTTATGACATATCGACTTAGTTAAATTTATTTTTAAATTATAATCAAAGGCAAATTTCTAAATAATCGCAGGAACTTATCAACATAATTGTTATTTTTCTTTGTACTGTGCAATAAGTTGAAGTTAGAAAAATTTGTAATCTTATTTGAACAAAAATAATAAGATTAAACTAATGTATATTTTAAAGAATGTTTATTAGGGTAGTTCACGAAAACTTGTTTTTATTTTTCGATGGCCGAATCGCGACGGTTGGTGTCTTTGGGTGAGAAAATACTCTCCTAATTTCTTTAGATTTTTACAAAATTGTTTAGGGATTGCGAGCATCTAAATGTAAGAGATAAATAAAATGTGTTTTAGAGAAATATCTTATGAATGAAAATTGTAGCTAATACAAAGGACGAAACTCTAAAAAAATATTTAAAAAGAAGCTCTTTCAACGGATTTCAATATTCCTTCAATACGTGATCATAAAGTAAATAAAACATTTTAAAACTCAGTATGTAGACGCATCCATATTCAGATAAAATCTACAATTTTAATCATTTTTTAATTTTTGTAGACTTGCTTCAAAATTAAATTTTTAAAGAATCTCAACAACTTATTAATATAATTTTTCTTTTTTTCTCACTGTGCAAGTAGTTGAAGTTCAAATAAAAAGTTAGAAAAATGTGAAATTATCTCGTTTGTAGAAAAGTAATAGCAATCGAATTAATGTTTATTTAAACAATTTTTAAAGAGAATTCATGATTACTTGTTTCATATATTTACAAAAATGTTGTTTCTCAGCAGAAAAAAATATTAAAGTTTTTCCATGTTCCAACTTAACTGCTTGCATAATGCAAGGAGAATTGTTTTCATTTATTCTGACAAGTTAATATGATTATGCAGTTTACCTTTAATCTGAACACAAGAACATTGCATTTTTTCAATTATTTTTTGTTATTTTAGGAGTTTTCGAAAATTCAAGAAAACATTACAATTTTAATTATTTTTCCAATAGAATCTGTAAAACTTGACAAAATTACTTCATGCTGTCATAATTTTATTTCTGATTGAGATGTCTTTCAATCTATTTATTTGCTCATTCATAAAAAATAAAATGTTGACTGATTGTAGGAAATTTATGTATTGAAAAGGAAGATAAAGCGTCTTATTTAGCTGAATTGGTTGCCTTGAAGCTAATAGTGTACATTAAAATAAACTATTGCGCTTTTAGCAGTTTGTAAATAATTAAATGACCGGGAGAAAACCGGGAAATTACCGGATATGAAAAATTATCCGTCCGGTAGACATCCTAATTTGAGAAGAAGGTTATAATTTAAATAAATGCATCTCATATACCAGGTCGTCCAGCGACCTTGAAAACCTTGAAAACCTGGAATTCTTTTTAATTTTTTTTTTTACACTTGAAAAACTGGAAATCTCCTTGAATTTTTTACAAGAACCTTGAATTAAGTTTTTTTTCTTTTATAACAGTTATTTTCTTAAAATGCGCAAAGTAATTTAAATATTTTAGTCTATTATAAAACAAACATCTCGTTTAGAAGAAATCTAATTACTAAATAGTTTTTTATTCATTAAGATATAATTTATCTTTTAGTCATTACGGAATAAATTAAGAGATTTCTAGTCATTTTTGTAGTATTTGTAGTATTTAATATTGTGAAAAATTTTATACATTTTTATTTCATCTCCGCTAATATAGAATGTTAAAGTATATATATATATTTCTTGATTCTCAACGATTTCATTTAAAACGATTTCAAAAGGTTTCAAAACATTGTAGATGATTTCAAATGATTTTACTAAGATTTAAAATAATTCAATGATTTCAACGAATAAAAGATTTAAGATAAATTTCACAAATATTTCAGAAGATTTGACCAATATTTCAGATTCAGACAAATTTTCCAAAGATTTGGAACATATCGTAAAGACAAAAAAGATTTCAAAAGTTTCACAAAGATTTTGAACATTTCCAAAGATTTTAAAACTTTTAAAAGATTGTAAAGATTTTAAAAAAGATGAAAATAAATTTGTTAAACCAGATTTCTAAGATTTTACTCGGATTAAAAATATTTTAACGATTTCAAATGAATAGAAAAGTTTTTAAAGATTTCATACAAATTTAATACAAATTCAAAAAGGATACAGTACACCAGATTTCAAGGTTTTCAAAATATTTTGAAGGTTTTAAACAATTTTAAATATTTCAAACATTTTAAAAAATTAAGAAAGATTTCGAAAATAGTTCAAACAAACCAAATGATTCCATAAAGAAAGATTGGATAAAGCTTTTACAAAGGTTTCATAAAATCTTTTTAAAATGTCACAAAGATTACTGGTTTGAAAGATTTCAAATTTGATTTTTATTTAAGTACTTCAAGAGATTTCAAAGATTACAAGGGTTTCAAAGATGACTTATGTTCAAAAAAAATTAAGAATTTGTTTATTTCTGGTTCCGCTTTCTTTAAAAATTGTTGGCCAATAAAAAATGCAATGGCTCATTTTTTACATCTATTGCAAACGATTACTTCATTATTTTATGTGAAAAAAGGAGACCTGAGAATAGACCGTGAATTTCCTTGTTAAGAATCGCTGGACACCCTGTATCTCTTAACACCGCATTTATCTTATCTGTAAGACGAAACTCTTTTCCTTTTTGTGTAAGACCACTGACTTGAATTTTTTATTGTAATTGTTTGCAGATACATTGGTGAACACATCGCCATCGGAAGACGAAGAAGATAACGCGGTGTTCTACGATGCACAAGAAGCTGACACCTTCACATTAACAATTCCTGACACGACGGGAAATTCAGTCTCGCGGGAGCGAGATCGAGCCGATTCTCAAGGAAGTGACGATGGCTCTAGTTCAGAAGGTGATCAAACGGCCGGTGCTGATCCTTCAAGAACCGACTCCTTTCTCATCGTGACCGACTCCTCCTCACTGCCAAATTCACGTGTTAACAGTACAGAACTGGATAAGGTAAGCTTTTTCACCATTTTTCAATTTTCTCTACAAAATATCTATTTTTTATTTGTGATGGTCACGTTTACTTTTGTTTGGAGTAAAGGGGGGCCACTCATCGGGAAATAGTGGAGAATTTTTTCGTCTTGTTTTTAATTTTTCATTAAATATGATCTCCCTCTTTGAAAACAAATGTATTTGGAATTAATGTTTCGTTCAAGAATGAATGTTCCTTTCACACTATATATTTAGGAATTTAAAGTTTGTGTTAATGGGTCGTAAAAATACTAAAGTTCCTTTTACCTTTGAGAAAGAAAACTTAATTTTTGGATATTTAACATCGTAATTACATAGGTTAACTAAATTTATGTAATTAATTCAGGGTGGCCGCTAGACCGAAAACTCAGGAAATGACCAGGAATTGTGCACATGTTTTTAGAAAAAAATCTGTTCAAGTTTGATTTCATAAGTTTTTTTTAAATAATTAGTTAAATGTTCAAGCTTTTCAATTAGGATATTCCGTTTTGAATGCGTATTTCAAAAATCTTTCTTTTTACACATTTTGCGTTTTAACTTTTAAGTGCACATTTTAATTTAAAGAATTTTGAAATGCAGTTTTAAATACATAAACATAAAAAATTAGAAGCGTTTCAAGTCGAAGCTTTTGTATAAAAAAAAAACATTATTATTTGATCAACTGTAAATATAAATTAATTATTGATGTTCAAAATTTATCTGTACTTAAAGGATTAAAAATGGAGTAATAGTTGATTTTACCAGTCGATTCGGAATCAGTTCAAAATTGAAGAATTTCCAGAATTTTACGTTAAAATATTCTATTTTCAAACCATTAAATTCAAATTCTTTTAATCAAGAAAAAGAACAATTACTTAATATTTAGAAATATTTGATTAATCGTTTAAAGTCAGTAATTATAAATCAAATATATAAAATAAACGTTAAAAGTTACAATTGAGTAAGTAAATAAGTAAGTTGTAGAGCTATTTAGAAGTTTTAATAGGATTCAAAATAAATTAAAAATATGAAATGATATCAAATAATTGAAAAGAAGTCTCTACGTGCACCGACAAAATCCAGCTAATCTTACAGAAATTTGCGTGCAAATATCTCACGACCTAGTGTAAAACAAAATATAGATTCTTGAAGACTTCGTACAAGAAATTTATAAGTTTAAAAGTCGTAAATAACATTTCCTTAAGATTTCTTGGAGAATTAAAAATGATTTTTATTTAAAAAAATTAATTTTAAGAGAAAATTTCAAAAAATTTAGAAAGATTTTCAAAATGGTCAAAAATGTATGTGGAAGATTTTTAAGAAATATATTAGTTTGGCAGGATTTCAAAAAAGATTTAAAGAAAAATTTGAAAAATAATATAAAGTTTGAACAAATTTAAACCAAGATGGGTTTTCAAGATTTTGAAATTGAATTTTGAATCATTTTAAGGATTCATAAACTATTCCGAATAAAAATAAGTTATCTTGTAATTTAAGGCATATTCACTTTATACAAAAATATAATTGTTAAATTATCAATGTTTTCAGTTTTAAATCACTTAAAATTATATAATTTAGAATGTTTTTTTGAATTTATTGATTGATTCTGCAATTAAGACCATCGAAAATTAGAACGTGGATTTATACTTTTGGAACTGAATCTGAATCTTTGAATTATACAACTCATAAAAGCCTAAAATGTTTAATTTGGCAGTTAACTGCATTTAATTTAAAATTGTTTATTTGAAAGATGTTAGTAGCTTACATTTTATGCGTGTAAATTGTTGAGCATTCGAATACAAAAAATTTGAATCTAAAAACTTTAAACTTGAATTTAAAAATTTTAATATTGAAAAATTCCACTTTGAGTTCGAATTTTTTTAAATTTAAGTGTACGTGAAAAATGTTTGCAAACCGGGATATGGCCAAAAACTTTTTCCATTGTTTCAAAAGGCCACCCTGAAAACTTATAACTTATGGATACAAAAGACTTATGTGTTTTGTCTTCAAATATCTTTTCCTGCTTCCGGTCATTTCTGAGACTTAAAAATATAATGTTAACAAATTGAGCACAGATTGAAGTAGGTCAACTTCACAATTTATATTCTTGAATAACATCAGTTGCTTCATGCGCAGAATTTTTCACTGCGGTATAATAAATCACAGGCTTCACACACTTTCCACTATTTCCCTCTTCTTACCAATTTTTAAATAATTCCTTGTTTTCAAGAAAAGTTCAGCTTAAACGAGAAGTGAACCAGTAAATCCCAGTAAAAAAATCGAACTATTTTTAGTTGAAAGTTAGTTCTTTTTAATGGAAAAGTGTAGTTGTTTTTAATAGAAAATTGGTCCTTTTGAATTAAAAATTCATCGTTTGGTAGAAAAGTCGTATCTTTTGATAGAAGGTTAATTCTTTTTAGTTTTAAAGAGTTTACCATTATATTCATCATTTTTTTCACAAATGCAACTGCTTTGTTAAAAATTCATGTTTTCGGTTAAAAAATACTATCATATTTTTGTCCAGAATTAGAGTTTTATTTTTTGTGTTAACTACAATTTTTATTTATTACATATTTCCCTATAACTAATATGTAAATTTTTTAAAATCGTGATTTATGAAAATCTCAATTTTTAGGGACAACTGAAAAACTTAAGAAAAAAATTATAATTATGTTAAAAAATGTAATTTTTGGTTGAAAAATTACATATTTTGTAGAACATTCAACTATTTTCTTAAAAAGTCATATTTCTTTAGTCGAAAATGTAACTGTTTTGTTTAAAAATTAATCTTTTGGGTTGAAAAATCCCCCCTTTTCGATTGAATTAATGTATTTGATTTGATTGATTGAAGTCTATTATTATATCATTGGTCCAAACTGCATCTCGCTTGCTTCAAATTCTACTATTTGGTTGAAAACTTAATTTTTTTTGTTAAAAATTCAACTATTTTTTTAAAGTCATCTTTCTTTGTTTAAAATTGAACTGTTTTATTGAACATCATTTTTTTTTAATAGAGAATTTATGGTTTTGGTCCGAAAATTCATTTTTTGGAAGTAAAATCGCCTTTTTTTATTCGATTTTCATCTGTCGTGGTTGAAAATCAATTTATTTTAATATAATAAGACTACCATTATATCATTGGTCCATAATTCATATCGTTTGGTTAAAAATTCGACTATTTCGTTGAAAATTAAATTTTTTTCAGTAAAATTCAACTGTTGTGTTTAACAATCATCTTCTTTTTGTGAAGAAAATTTATGCTTTTGGAATGAAAATTTATCTTCTGTAAGAAAACTCATGTTTTTTATTAAAAATTTTTATTACTTTTTCGTGGTTGAAAGTTCAACAGACATGAATTATTCGTCTTTTTGGTTTGGAAATTCAAGTATTTAGTTGATTATTCAACTATTTAATTTTTTTGTCTAAAATTCTTCTCTGTTGCTTAAAAGTATAACGATTTGGTTGCAACTGGAAATTTGTAGTTAAAAATGATTTGTTTTTTGTTGAAATATTAAATATTTGTTTGGACATTTCTTTGTTTTGGTTGAAAATGAACTTTTTTGTTGAAAATTCATGTAAATTAATGTTATTCAAACAGATTTATTCCCCTATTTTATTGAATCTGTTCTGAGAGCATTTTGGACAGTGAAGTCTGAAATCACTTTTACAATAATTTACTTAAAAGTAACCGGGAAAAATGGAACTTTGACCAGGTAACCCGGGAAATAGGCTGCATTTTTTACATTCTCATTCATGAGAGTGTAATGTAATCGTTCAAATTTTCAGAATCCGAAAATCATAAAATTTTGTCGGTATCTGTCTGTCTGTATGGTTACCGGAATGTTGTGGTCACGCTAACTTTTGAAGGATTTGTCCAATCGAGTCAGCCTTTGATACACTTCTTAAGGTTCCTGAAATAAAGGTCAAGTTCGTTAAGCAGATATTTTCAACCAAAATTAAACAATTGAGAGCATTAACAAAATTTGAATTTTTTTTGTTTTGAATTGTAGAAATTGGTATCAAAGTTTCTTATAGATAGATAGAAGACTTACAAATTATCCGAATAAAATTTTCAATGTCGTTCAGAAAAATAGAAAAAAGTATTTTGTTATAGATTAGGAATCTTCATTTAAATTCGTTGCTAGATATCAAAGACATTTAAAAAGTATCCCAGGTAAATTTTTCGATTAGATAAAAATTAAAAAAGTTTGAGCTTTTTAAAAATTTGAATAAAAATGATGTATGACTTTTAGACATTTTTTTCAATTTTTTTGGTACAAAAAGTTATATGGTTTTCAGCATTTTGAAAATTTTCAAAAAAAAAGGAAAACAATTTGTTTAATAGGTTAAAAAATATGCAATTTTTGTTTTTAAGAGATCCGTAATTTTAAATCGTTGTCTTTAGTAGATCTGAACAAGACTTAGAAATTATCTTGATGAAGTTGTTGAAGTGGACATAAAATATCGAGCGCGAAACGCGAGTTTCGTAATGAGAATGTAATCGTCAAAGCCGTAGGTGCTTTGAGAACCTTCTTTAAAAGCAAATCGAGAAAAATTTCAGTTAGAATTTATGGCTGTGATTCCTCAGAAGTTTAAATTACAGTTTTCGACGTAAGTTATAATATTTATGATATTTGGAAAAAATGTAGTGAAAGTGTACGCATTAAACGTACGAAAACGAGCGTCCAGCGCGCAATGAGAATGTGCCCGGGCAGCGGGCATATTATATTTTTTTGAGTGGCCACCTCGGATTAGAATAAAGGTTTGTTTAGTATCATTTCATATAAAATTGCAATGCCAGAGATTTTACGACTTTGAAATGAGGTTTGAAGAAGTTTTCGAAATGCGCAGCTTTGTAATTTCGAAAATTTAGTTGCTTACAAATAAAATTACACCCATTTATCTATATTTGTCAGATGAGAGGATTTATGTAATGATTCTTCTAATACAATTAACACCAATAAGAGCTAGATCTAGAGGTTAACGGGTTTTACGAAAAAGTAAGTTGCATTAAAGACAAGAAGCCTTAGAGTGAAGGTTAAATTTACCTTTTCATTGAATGTTAGTCAGGCAAATTATTATTGTCCTGGATTGCAGTCTGTACTGTATTGGCGTATTTTTTAGACGGCCTGGCAGGCGAATAATGGAAATAGCAGCACCGGGGTAACCACGATGCCGAAAAGAAAACGTAGGACTAGGGTGCCAGAAAAACCAAATTATCCGCTTAATTTATGGAGTATAATGAAGAACTGCATTGGGAAAGAATTGTCCAAGATACCAATGCCAGTTAATTTCTCGGAGCCTCTTAGTATGCTCCAAAGATTAACGGAAGACTACGAGTATGCTGATATTCTCGATAGGTACGTGCACATTTTTCCATTTCTAGATATTTATTCAGTGTTGTAGTCCTAAGACAAAAAGTGGCGGTACTTTCCATAAACTACGTTACCAGTTTTTATGGAGGGGTGGGGGCTAACAATTAAGGTTGGTAACAGGTTTTGAAAAGGAGGTGTATGAGTGGAAATTCAACTATTTGTTTAAAAAAAAAACAATCTCTGGTTGAAAGTAGAACTATTTTTAATGAAAAATTCGTTTCCAGTTTGATTGAATGTACATTTTTTTAACTGACGATTAAACTATTCCAATTTTAGATAAAAGCTTAGCTTTTTTCGTTGAAATTTCAACTTTTTCGTTAAAATACCAGCTGTTACATGTTTCGCTGAGAATTCATCTTTTCTAATTGTAAAAGTTATAGTTGAAAAATCGACTGGTTGCTTTTAAATGAACTTTTATGTTAAAAAATCTACCGTTTTGTAGAAAATAATCGTCTTTTTGGCTTTACAATTAAATAATTTGGTTGAAATTTCATGTAATTCATCTTTTTAATAGAACATTAATCTTCATGGTCGAAATTTCATTGTTTTCAATGGAAATTTAACAACTTCGTTGACAACTTCTTTCTGTTCAAAATGATATATTTTTTTCATCTGAAAATTTAAGCATTTAATCTTTAGTTAGAATTTTATTCTGTATACTTTATAATTTGGAAATTTGTATTTTTTGACAGAACGTTAATCTTCTTTGTCGAAAATAATATTAATAAGTGAAAATTTTACAATTTTGTTGAAAAGTCGGTTTTTTTTTGTTCAATATTATTTGTATCAGAGTTTCTAACTGAAAATTTAACCATTCCATTTTTGTTTGAAACTTTATCCTGTATATTGTATAAGGTAAAAGTTAAACTATTTCGTAAAAGAACATGTATTTTGTTAAAAAGTCGTATTTTGTGTAGAAACTTAATCTTGTTTGAAAATTCAACTTTTAGGTTAAAAATTTAATTATTTAGTTGACATTTCATATATTTGGTTAAATAGACGTCTTTTTAGGTAGAAAATTATTCTACTTTGTTGAAAGTTTATCTTTTTTGTTTGAGAATTCATATGTCTTTGTTAAAAATACATCTTTGCCAATTTAAAAGTACTCTGCTTTCTAAAACGTAAAAGTTCAAAAACTTTAATTTTTTGCTGGAAATTCTTCTTTTATGGTAGAAACGTTATATTTCTCGGTTGAAAAATGAATTGTTTTCATAAAAATTCAACTGTCTTCTGAAAAGGGTGTCTTTTTGTGTTGAAAAGTCAAATATTTTATCGAATTGTAATCTTTTTTGATTAAAAATTCGACTTTTTCATTGATAATGCATATTTACCTGGTTAAAATTCATCTAGTTGGTTAGAAATTTGTATTTTTTGATATTCGACTGTTTCCTTAAAAATCTAATTATATTTCAAAAATTTGATTATTTTTTTAAGTTCATCATTTTTGTTCGAAAATTCAAATTTTTTGTTCAAAATTCAGCCTTTCAGACTGAAAATCCATCTTTTATGATAGAAAAGTTATCCTTCTTGATTTAAAATATATCTTTTTGACTTGATACTGTTACTATTTTTTTTATTTAGAAGACTTGTTTCTTTTACTAAAAAGTTCGTCTATTTGGTTATCAATTCAACTCTTTTGTTGGTTTTTTTTAATTCTTATTTTTGTGCCGAAAATTTATCTTTGGACAAAAATCTTTTTTGATCGAAAGTTCAACTATTTTCTTTGAAAATTCATCTATGCAAAATTTGCAACCCATAACTGGTAAAATTTTTGTGAAACTGGCATCTGCATTCCTGGATTTATTAATTTTAAAAAATGTCTAGTCTTATTGATTCTTAATATTCAATAAAATATATGTTTAATTTCAAATTCATTTTCTTTCTAACAGGGCGGCAGAATGTACAGATAATTATGAACAAATGGCGTATATTGCCGCTTTCACAGTCTCGAGTTACTCCACGACTGCAAACAGAACGGGTAAACCTTTTAACCCCTTGCTTGGAGAAACGTATGAATGCGATCGAACCGATGATCTGGGCTGGCGATCGATTTCTGAGCAAGTATCTCATCATCCCCCAATGGTAGCACAATTTTGCGAAGGGCGTAAATGGCGCTGTTGGCAAGAATTCACCATGGCTTCCAAATTCCGCGGAAAGTACCTTCAGGTAATTTTTGAATTTTTAAAATATTAATATAGATTTCACTCTCTTTTCTCATATCCTACTCAAAATAAGGATCGACTTCTAACCATTCCTGTGGACACTTTTGTTACGTTTCTCGACAGAAATCTTCAGGAAAAGTCAGAATTTATGAGAATTTTTTTTGTTAGAAATCATCAGAGCTTGGGTTTGAAGTATAATCCTTTTATTATGGGTCCAAGAATAGAATGCCATTAAACATATTCCCTTTCATACAGGGTGACTACCGACTCTTTAAAACCTGGAAAACCTAGAATTGTTAGGGAATTTTTATATAGCTGGAAATGTCAGGGAATTTTCTCGCGAGCGTGGTTAATTTTTTTGTTAATTGCAATATAAAATTCAGTAACAATGATTCTTTATTTTTAAAAATAGCCTTATATTACTGTATTAAACTGTTTGGTTGAAAACTCGTTTTTTTTTTGTTTGAAATTAATTTATTTAACTGAAACTATAACTTATATTTTGAAAATTCAAGTATGTCGTTAATACTGCATGTATTCTGTTGCAAAATGCAATTCATGTTGAAAATTTGTATTTTTTCGGTTAAATTGAACTGTTTTTGATTAAAAATTTATTTATTTTTGGATTAAAATATTAACTAATACATTTTGCCTTCAGAAATCATATTTATTAATGAAAATTTTAATAATTGTTTAAAAGTTAAACCCCATTGTTAAAAACTAACTTTTGTTATTGAATTTAATTATTTTAGTTAAAACTTTAACTATCTTGTTGAAAATGTTTTGTTTTTTTTTTCATTATTTTTTAAAAACTGATAATGTAATTATTCTATTGGAATATTTCATAACTTTAGTTAAACATTCATCTCTAGCTTAAAATTAATTTTTTTTAAACTACTTTAACTATTCAATTTTTGTTTTAAAAATTATCTTTTCTACGTGAAAGATCGTATTTTTCGGTAGAAATTAATTTTCTTGCTTGAAAATTCATCTTTTTGGTTGAAAATTTTTTTACTATTTTGAAAGTTTTTTTAATAATAATTTAATTCATTATTTTTCATTTGAGAAAAATTTGTTTAATCAGATTTAATGTTAAATTATCATTTTATTATCTAATAATAATTTAAAATTCTAGAATTTCAGAAGCCTTGACTTTAAAAGATTAAGTCCAGTTTTTAATATTAAATTGTCAAATTTTAATCGTTTTGAATTTAAAATTATCTCTCTTAATTGTAAATGACTTATTTTTCCAAAGTTCAAATCTTAAAATATTCATTTTTTAATATTTTGACATTTTCCTATTTTCGAGATTTTAATCTAACATCAGATAAGATTCGTAATTCTCCGATTAAAATTCAAATTGTTTCATTTTTAACGCGTCGGCTTAGAAATGATACAATTTAAATCCCTTTTCTAATTAAATTGTACAAATTCGATCGTATATTTTTTTTTTAATTTCAGAGGCTTGCTACTCGAAATTAATAATTATTGTTTCAAAAATATTTAAAACCTTATAGTAAAAAATTGGTTTATTAAAGGATTTTTAAATTTGCAGATTTTCATGCTAGTAAATATAAATCCAGAGACATGAACGCGCGCAAGCGCGCATGCATTTGATGCTAGTGTGTAATAAAACCAGTGTGGCCGTGGGACTGGCAAATGACCGGGAATTTTATGAAACCGTTTAATTTTTATCTTTTCCAATTATGATATCATTTAATTTATAATGCTTTATTCGAAAATCTTTCACTTTAAAAATTTTCCATATTAGATTTTAAATTCATTAAAGTACTTTTCCATTTAAAGAATTTTAAAATGCAGTTTTGAAGACGAAGATTTTTGCTAAAAAACCTTTTTAGTTGATCAACTGGGAATATTAACCCATTAACGATCAAAGCTATCAATTTTATAACATCAGTTTGACCGCAAAATTTATGGGTATAACAAAACAATAAATAGATCAAAAGTACTGTACCTTATGTTTTTGGGTGAGCTAAATTCAAATCCGTCGTCAAAATTCGAGTATTTTGACTTCAAAGTTAAATATAGCGGTTGTTGCATACAAAATTAGTGAAAAATGTTTGATTTTTTATTTTTAGAATTTTTTTTCAGACATAAAGCGTGTGCTTTTTCTTCCAAAAACTTTTTTTTTCTATCATCTTTATTATTCTCAAAAACTTCAAAGTTTAAAACAAAGTTCCCTAGATTAAAAATGTCTTGAAATTAACCATAGAACCATAGAACCTTTAAACTTCAATTTTCGAAGTTTAAAATTCAAGAGTTCACTTTGAGTGCTTTCATTTGCACATCAGTTTTTATTACTTAGTATGGAACAATTTTTAGATTTAGTGTTCAATTTATTAGGCACAACAATCTCCTTTTTCTACTTATCTGATGATTTAAAGTCAATCTACAGAAAGGTTTGCTGATATTTATCGACTTCCGAATTTGATAATATATGTGAAAAAAGTTGTAATACTAATAAAAATTTTAATAATTTACAGGTCATACCTCTTGGGACCGCTCATCTGGAGTTCAGCAATAACCAGCAGCATTACACCTGGAGAAAAGTGACGACAACAGTGCACAATATTATAGTAGGGAAATTGTGGGTAGACCAAAGTGGAGATATGGATATCATTAATCACTCAGATGGTATCAAGTGCCATCTGAAGTACACGCCCTATTCATACTTCTCAAGGGACAGCCAGCGAAAAGTTAAGGGAGTCGTGATGAATTCCAACACCAAAGAAGTGAAATGGGTGGTTCAGGGTACCTGGGATACCAAGATAGAAATTGCACCAGTTATTAGTACTTCAGGAACTCCCGACAATCCCGTCTATAAAACTGGACCCTATGTCCTAGCCTGGAAACGACGCTTGCCTCCGTGAGTATCCCAACAATTCTGAAACAAAATGCCCTTTTTAAATTTAAAAGTAAATGAATTTGTATTTAAAAAGAATTAGAATATCTGCTCACGATGTGGCGACTTGACCGGGAAACTGGGAAATGACCGGGAGTTTTATTGTTCGGATTTATGGATTTTAGATTTTTCAGATTATCTCAGTTTATACTAATTAAATTTTAATTTATTATTGTTCAGGAGAAACTATTTTTATTTGAAGTGCAGTAAGAACAGGTTGATCGCTGGACCGGGAAACTGGGAATTTTATGTGATCGGGAAGTAGCCATATTTTTTGCCCGGGAATTTTACAAATTTTTAGAAAAAAAAATTCGTCCATCTTTGATTTCAATCGTTTTTAAATAATTAGTTAAATTGTGATGTTTTTCAATTATAATATCATTTAAATATCAATGCGTAATTTGAAAATCTTTGATTTAAAAAATTTTCCATTTCATATTCTTAAGCGTGCATTTGAACTAAAAGAATTTTAAAATTTGGTTTTTACGAATCAAATAATTATTAAAAATTAGAAGCGTTAAAAATCGAAAATACTTTATAACAAAAATTTTTAGTTGATAAATTGTAAATATAATTTAGTTAATGATTTTTGAAATTGAATTTTAATTCAATATTTAAAAAATAAGAAATAATTGATTGTACAAAACGATACGGCATTAATTCACAATTTTAGAATTTCCAGATTTTATCGTTAAAAATTAAACTGTGTCAATTCGAAAGTTTTAATGAAATTTAAACGCCCTATTGAAAATTCATAAACTATTTTCAATTTTAAAATAACTTTAAAATAATATATTTATAATCAAAGGCTTTTATTAAATTTCAGTCTAAAATATTCCATTTTTAAACCATACAATTTAAAAATTTTCAATTAAGAAAAAGAGAAATTACTTAATATTTAGAAATATCTATATATAATAGTTTGAACTGAAATTTATCCAGAATAATAATAATTCTGACTTGGAACAGGGAATTATTGTCAAATTTTAACAAAATTGCGAGTTTAACCAATTCTGAGTTGAAGCTGGTCTAAAAGAATGAAAATTTTTCTTGTAACAAGGAAGTTAAAATTGAAATAAATTCGGAGCTGGAACAACGAATTTTTGTAATAGAATGAATTATAATTCTAAGTTGACACGGGATATTTTCAAACAAAAAAATTATGAATTGAAACGGAAAGTTTTCGAAAAGTATTAAAATTCTGGTTTGGAAGAAGGAAGTTTCAATTTTTAACCAATTCTGAGTTGGAATTGGAATTTATCCAGAGGAATATTAATTCTTAATGGAAAATTACATTTTTCAAACAAAATTATTATTCTGTGTTCAAACGAGGTACTTTCGAAAAAAATTAAATTATGAATTGGAGCAGAGAATTTTCTAAAAAAATTATAATTCTTACAATTAGTTGAAAATTTTCTATTTTTAACCAATTCTGAGTTGGAATTAGGATTTCAAATTGCTTAAAATGGTATAATTTTAAACCTTTTTAAATTCATTGATTGATTCTTTAATTTAGGGCATTAAAAATGATAACGTGGATTGATACTTTTGGAACTGAGTCTAAATCTTTGAACTCTGCAATTTATAAAAGTTTTAAATTTGGGGAAATGACCGGAAATTTTTTCTTTGAGAAAACGGCTATCCTGAATGAATTACATTAAAAGAAAAACGTTCTGCAATGTTTTTCTCTGTGAGATTTTTTTCGCTGACTTAAGTTTGATAATGAAATTGATTATAGTCCAAAAATACAGAAATAATAATTTTCTCAATTTTTTCAAGAAATTTAATTATCACGTTTTATTCGCTTAATCCTCATTTATCCTGACTTGGGAAAGGAAATTTTAGAAAATAATTATAATTTTTATTTTAGGACAAGGAGTTTTCCTAAATAAATATAATTTAACTAGAAGTGGGGAATTTTTTATCACAATTTGAAAATTCCCTTTTCCAAATTTTATGAAAAACAAGTACTTCAAGTATTTTTAAGACTAAAAGTAGTATTGCGAATTCATTTTTTTTTTTTAGTTAAAAGTTCAACTACATGGTTAAAAGTCACACTCTTTTGTTAAAAATTAATTTTTTTGTTGAAAATTCATCATTTTAGTTGAAAATCCTTTTTCTTTTCTGATTAAGAGTTTGATTTGTAACAACATATTTAACTATTCTATTTTTATTTGGAAAACTGTATGAAAATTGATATTTTTTATTTCTGAGTTAAACTATTTGCTTGAAAATTTACGTTCTTTCTGGAAAATTCTTTTCTAATTAAAAAATTCAATTTTCTTTTTCTAGAAAATGATCTCTTTCTTTGAAAATTAATTTTTTTGTTAAAAAAATCTTCTTTTTGGTTGAAAATTCAAGTATTCCAGTATTCAAGTATTCTTTGGTTGAGATATGAGCTATTTGATTAAAACAATTTTTTTTCTTTGGACGAAAAAGATTTTTTTGTCCGAAAATTTAACTATTTTGTTGGAAATTCGTTTTTTTTGTTTTACATTTTTCTTTTTCAACTGAAATTGTAACTATTATTCCAGTTGAATACTTCAGCTTTTTTGTTGAAAATTCATTTTTTGACTAAAAATTCCATTATTTAATTTTTGGTTGAAAAATTATATTTTTAGCTGAAAAATCGTCTTTTTTGTTGGAAATAATCTTTTTGGTCAAAAATTCAATTATTAGTTAAATATTTAACCATTTTAGTTGGAAATTCATTACTTTGTTATGGAAAGTAATTTTTTAACTGAAAATTTAACTTAATCCAATTTAATACTCCATAGTTTTATTTGTTTTGACAATTGTTATGACAATTTAGATTATTTAGTGTAAAGGAATGTTTTTTGTTAAAAATTTAACTACTTCAGTTAAAGATTCATTATTTTAGTTGAAAATTCAGCAGTTAGGTTGAAAATTGAGATGTTTACTTTAATATCCGTATTTTTTGTGGGAAATTAATGTTGTGAACTAAAAGTTTAACTTCCATTTTTTTTTAATGGATATTTTTTAGTTGAACATTTAAGTATTTGTTTCAAAATTCATATTTTTGCAAGTTTTTGCTCTATGGTGTTAATGGATATTTAGAATAAACGTCATGAATTAGAATAAATGTTTTCGTTAGGTGGCAAATATGGATAAGTTACTTTTAGTTGACCGGAGAAAATAAAAAAACTTGACAAGGAAAAGCCGGGAAATGACCGGGAATTTGAAATTGTTTACCGAATCTCTACCCTAACTCAAAAATGAATAATTCTTAGATAGTATTTCAGAAAATAGGGAATACTTATTATTCTTTTTAACCCGTTTTTACAGGCCTGACTGTGAGAAATTTTATTACTTCACCGAACTCGCTTGTCAGCTTAATGAACCCGAGGAGGGTGTTGCTCCCACCGATTCTCGTATGAGACCAGATCAGCGATTAATGGAGGATGGTCTTTGGGACGAAGCAAACGCTGAAAAACTTCGACTTGAAGAAAAACAGCGTGCTGTCCGACGTGCGCGGGAAAATGACGCTGAAAAAGCTGCCGATCAAGGTAAATTTTTCATTGTAAACCTTCTTTTGAATATGTCGTTCAAGAAATACGTACGCCTTTTTTAATGGTTCTTTTTCTGGATTTTCAATTTTGGATTTAAAAATTTTGGTTCTATTTATTTACTCTATTTATTCTGAATTTTTCTAAATTCGCTCAATGCTGCTCAATTCAATGGATTTTTTTTAGTTTCTTTAAATTTACCCTTAAGTTGTTTAAACTCACCTTGAATTTTTAGGCAGTTCATCAAATTCTTTGGAATTCACTTGAATTTTTCTCATTTCATTCCAAATTTAATGAATTCGATGAATTTATTATTAAAAGTTTGATTTGTTTTCAATTCACTTATTTGTAATTCATGTTAAATTTTTATGCTCAAATTTAATCAAATTCTTCGGTTTACATTTTTTTCAATTCACTTAATTTCTGTTGAATTTGCCCTCAATTCTGTTCACTACTATTTTACTCAATTCGTTGGACTTTTTTTTATTCAAAAAAACTTTTATGAATTATATTCCTTCAGATTCATGTGAATTTCATAGGTCTCTTGAATTCTTTTCGTTTATTCGAAGTTTACTCAAATTTAACTGAAATAAGTGGAATTTTTTTAATTCTCGCTGAACTCTTATAAAATTCCTCTACATTTACCCAAATCTACTCAACTAAATTGATTACATTTTTTTTTGGTAAATTTTGTTTGCAATTTTTAAGCTTGCGTGAATTCTTATGATTTTATCGAATTTTGTAACTCCCTTACATTTTTAAAATTCACAGGTTTTTTAATTCACCTTAAATTTGTATAAATTTCATTAAATTCTTCTCATTTTCCTTGAATTCCTCTGAATTCACTGCAGTTTTATTTAGGATTCTTTGTTTATTTCTGTTATTTTTTAATTTACTTTTACTTTACTCAGTCCATCGTAGTCACTTTTTGGGTTAGAAATTAGTCACAAGTAAGAATGGTTTACGCGAAAAAAAGGTTTAAACAAAATTATTATTGAGAATCACGTATAATTTATGGATTCTATCGTTCAAAATTAAACTGTTTCAATTGGAAAATCTTATTAGTTAAACAAATGTTAACGCCCAATAAAAACCTTATAAACTATTTCAATTTTAAAAGAACTTAAAAATAATATATTCATAATTAAAAGCTTTTATTAAATTTCAAATATTAATTCAGTCTAAAATATTATATTTTTTAACAATTCAATTTGAAATTTTTTAATTAAGAAAATGGCAATTACTTAATATTTGGAAAGATGTGACTGTTCATTTAAAATCAGTAATTATAATTATAAATTAAATATTAAAAACTAAGAGAAAAAAACTGAACTTTGAACATTACAATGTTGATTTTTCTGTTTAAAAAAATTGTATTTTGTAAGGCCAATTGTTGAATTTTGATGTATAAATACAAATTGAACACCTTTTATTTTTAGAAAAAATGGAGTAAGTTGTAGAGATATTTAGAGGTTTTGAAAAAATAATTTTTTTTTTTTAAGTTAATTTTAAGTGAATATTTAAATTTAAAAACATTTAGAAAGCTTTACAAAATTATCAAAAATTAATGGGGAAGATTGCGAGGAAATTTGTTTAATTCGAAGCAAAAAATTGTTAGGAAAAATTCCAATCTTTTTAAAAGATTTTAGAAGTTCGCAACAGGTGTTAAAAATAATTAAAAAATTAAAACAAGATGCATATGTTTAAAGGTTTTAAAATAAAATGTCGAAGCATTTTAAGATTTTTTTAACCATAATATTTAAAATAAAATGTTAGCTTCCATTTCATACGTGTATATTATTGAGCATTTCAGTACAAATTTATTGAATTAAAAAACTATTTAGCTTCAATTTTTAAAGTTTAAAATTCAAGAGTTCCACTTGGAGTGGAACTCTTGAGTGAATTTTTGTCTTTGATTAAAACGGCCACCCTGTTATTCAATGAGTTAACTTTTTGGAAAAAATAAGGTGTCTACCCTACCTGGAAAACTTGAAAAAGCTCAATTTGTCTGGGATTTTTTTTTAATTCAGGGGATTTTTTGAAAAGTGTTTAATTTTTTGTTTAAATTGCAATATAAAATTGAATAACTATAATTCTTCATCTGCAAGAGGACATTTTTTTTAAATTCGTTATTTCTTTGGTTTAAAATTAATTTTTTTTACTGAAAAATTAACCCTTTAATTCTGGGTTGAAAATTGACCCGGTATCTGTTTAAAATTCAAGTATGTAGTTGAAAATACGTGTATTTTGCTGAAAATTTACTAGCTGCCTTACAATTTTTTTTTTCTCTCGGTTGAATTCCACTGTTTTTGATTCAAAACTAAAATCTGTTTTAGAATTAAAATTTAATTACTTGTTTAAAAGTTAAACTGTTTGTTAAAAATAATTTTTTGTTGAAAATTAGTTTTATCTTGGCTGGAGTTATTTTTTACTGAAAATTTAACTATTACAGTTGAAACTTTAAATATTTTGTTGAAAATAAATTTGTTCAAGTGAAAATATAAATAACTGTTTCAATTGAATATTTCATCATTTTAGTTAAAAAATAATCTCTTTGGTTGAGCATGAGTTTTTTTAACTGAAAATTTTACTATTTAATTGTTGGTCGACAATCTATCTTTCTTGTTGAAAAATTCATCTTTTTGGGTAAAAATCAAATATTTCAGTTTAGAATGCATTGTTTTAGTTGAAAATTCGTTGTTTTTTTGTTGTTGTAGAAAATTCATTTTTTTAGAGTTGAAATGTAATTAACTATTCCAATTGATTATCTCCTCATTTTAATTTAAAAATCATATCTTTGGTTGAGCATGAGTTTTTTTAACTGAAAATTTTACGATTCAATTTTTGGCGGACAATTTTTTTTCGTTGAAAATTCAAATGTTTTAGTGCAATATTCATCTTTTTATTTGTAAAATTTTATTTTTTGTTGAAAATTCCACTATTTCAGTTGAGTATTATATAATTTCATTTGAAAACTGATCTCTTTTAGTTGAAAAATCGTACTTTTTTCAAATCAATTTGGTTGAAAATTCAACTACCACAATCTCATAATTTTAGTTGAAAATTCATATTTTTTGTTTGAAATTTAACTATTTCTGTCAAAGATTCATCATTTTAGTTTAAAAATTCATCACTCTGATTGAAAATTTAACTATTTTGTTGAAAAATGGTATTTTTTAGTAGAAAATTAATCTTCTTATTTAAAAATTCGTCTTTTTCATTTAAAATTTAAGTGTTTCAGTTAAATTATTATCATTTAATTTGAAAATTTATATTTTTAGTTTAAAATAAAACTAATTGTTTGAAATTTAAGTTTTGCTATTAAAAATGCATATTTTTTTGTTTAAAATTTATCTATTTCTGTCAAAGATTCATCATTTTAGTTTAAAAATTCATCACTTTGATTGAAAATTTAACTATTTTGTTGAAAAATGGTATTTTTTAGTAGAAAATTAATCTTATTTAAAAATTCATCTTTTTCATTTAAAATTTAAGTATTCCAGTTAAATTATTATCATTTAATTTGAAAATTTATATTTTTAGTTTAAAATAAAACTAATTGTTTGAAATTTAAATTTTGCTATTAAAAATTCATATTTTTTTGTTTAAAATTTATCTATTGCACTTCAAGATTCATCATTGTAATTGAAAATGCATCACTTTGCTTGAAAACTTGTTTGTTTCTTTTTTAGTTCAAAACGCAAATATTTGGTTAAAAATTGATCTTTCTTGATTGAAATTCATTTATTTGAAACTTTAGATCCAAATTCAAGAAATTAGTTGTCATGTTTGTAGTAATATTTAATTATTGATTATGCTAATATATTTAAGAATATCTTGTAATATAAGTTATCAAAGCTTTCTAAATTAAACATATTGATTGAATCATTAGAAGCTCAAAAAACCCCATTATTTATAACAGACTCCCAAAACTGTATACCTACTCTGAGTTCATTATTTCCAATAATGTGAAATATTTGAATGACTATTTGAAAATGAAATATTTGAAAAATTTAACCTGGAAAAAACTTGAGATACCTAAAAGAAACCTGGAGTTGTCAGGGAATTTTCGTGCAGTATTTGAGTAGACACCATGAAAAAAATGTTACGTATTTTTTGAACGACCACTATCTAGATTTTGAAAAGTTGTTTCATCTTATTATGTCAATTTCTCAGGACTACCCTACGAGGCTTATGAACCTCTCTGGTTCAAAAAGCAGGAAGACCGCTTCACAGATAGCCTCTGCCATATTTACAACGGGGAGTACTGGGACTGCAAAAACAAGCAAGACTGGTCGCGGTGTCCGAACATATTTTAATTTTAATTCTCAGTGCTTGTTCGAATGATAACGCGACTTAACGAATACTTTTCGACTTCAGTACTCGCGACTACAGATTCGTTTACAGGCTAGTTCTTCCATTTTTCGCTAAAACTATCATTGTTTTTTTTCTCCAATCGGTTAGAAAATTGATTTGACATCAATTAAATGACGTCTTGTAAATTTCAAGAGTTCCAAAGACTTAAGACTTTAAAAATCGGAGAATGTTTATTGTCCAGATTCACTTATCGCACAACTATGGCAGTACTTGGGCTACTGTAGTCGTACGAAAGAGGTAAATCATTCGCATTTTTAGTGTTATTTATTTGCCTTGAATAAATTACCACTTCCGTTCAAGTCGTTCCGTGATGGAATCTCAGCCTGTGCTTTGCGATCCGTCCTTGCCTGGGTCGGACAAAAAAGTTGTAATTGTGTAAAAGCGAGGAAAAGTGCTGGCTAAGCTTTCTGACTTGTATATAAGATAGGCAAGAATTGAGGGATCGACATAATTAAAGAGTCTGACACTCCAGTCTCGACGTCTCGTCCAGGGCGCACGAGCTTCCAGTCTAATAATTTAGGGAAGACTCCGAGCTTTGTATAAAATACTGTGAACTTTTCCTCTACACGATGAAAAAAAGTATATGTATGTATACACATATATATTATACATACTAGTACATGAATATTATTATTATTATTATTATTATTATTGCAAAACGAATCTTTACTGTATCTATTGCAAAGGAGCGTGCGATTTGTTTCGCTCAAGAAGAGCCTGCGTGATGTGGGCTTTCATAAAGAGACAGTTTCAAGTGTATGCACATAGTAGATTTAAAATAATATGATGGGCGGAAGAACTAATTTTCATCGAAACTTTACATTGATTGTTAAGTCTCAGGCTGTACTATAATTTTAATAGCTGATAATTATCACGAGGAGGCATCGCTGTACACATATAAATACAGAGTAATTATAAAAATAAATAATTATACAAGTATACAAAGGAAATAATTGTAACATTAAGTAGCGATGGAAAATAATTTAACGTGGACGAGAAATTGAAGAAGCGGATATGTTATTTTGTTAGACAAAGTGTTTTTGAATTATTATTAAAAAAAAATATCAAGCTTGTACATTAGCCGCTCGCTGAGAATCAATCGCTTTGCTACGAAGTCAGCATCATTTTTGTAGAATATATATTTAACGCGTTGAATGTTTAAGAGATTCTTAGGTAGAGTATATTGTACTGGAAAAGGAATGCACCGTTACTAGTTGAAATTTAATACAATCAGGTATAAGTGATAGTTTCTAATAAATTCGTTATATTTTAACGCCATTCGTTTTGTATTAAGTATAGCAACAAAAATCGTTTTTGCATTCAATGTAAGTATTGTAATATATAATATATATATTCATTGATTTTTAATTGTATAAAACATCAGTCGTTTGCTATTACATTATAATATATATATATATCGCTTGAGATGAACAGAATCTTTTGATTGCAGTTTTTGGCGAATCGATTCACCTTTGTATAATTTAGCGTTTATCAAATACTATAAGGAAATATTGACATGCGTGATTTTTTATTAAAATTTAAATCCAGAATTTACCCGAATTTGTTTGGATCGATTTTTATAAGACAATGTGTGGTCTTATATTAAAGATAGCAAAATTGAGAAAAGTGGGGGTGAACGACTCGACTGCAGTTTGGATATTTATGAAACGGTAATTCTATCGAGATTTGTATTAGAAAAATATTAAAAATAGCCAAAGAGATTCTGTGGAAGTGGAGTTTTGGAAGGAATAATGATTTGTTACAGAGTGTAAAGCCGGCTGTATTTCAAAAATAAAGATCAACGATTTATAAAAACTGAAAATGGAAGTGAGTGCATTACTTATGCAGATAGGCCTCGATTAGGGCCTTGAAGACGTCTTTTTTTATTTGAAAATCTCGAAAATATTTTGATGAAAAGGTGGAAAAATTGAGGGCAGTTAAATCAATTTCGTACACGTTTTTGAAACGTTAGTACCATATTAGTATGCATTTCACAAGAAGATTAATAAGATCTGTTAAAATTTTGATTCATAAGAAAACCTTAAATATATTAAAGAGTAAAATAATTAGTTTTGGAATTTGCTGTTTTGGATTTTCATAAAGGAATCAGGAACTTGAAGTAAGTAAAGCGTTTGAAAATTCTTGCTATTTAATATTTGAAGTATTAAAACTAATATTTGTATTTTTGAATAATAAAAAAATAAAGACGATCAGATTACAATTTTCGGAGGTTTTATTTATTTTTTTGTTGTATAACTTATTTTTAATATTTATATTTTGTTAATATATTTGCCGTAAAATATTTGTACTTAACATTTCCAATTTAGATTTTTCTGCTGTTTTAAGAAGTTTAAATTTTCGGACTACACTTCTTTTGTACTTAGCCCCCCCCCCCCCCCTACACACACTTACTATAAAAAGCTAAATTATTTTTAACGAATTTCTAACATTTCAATTGAAAGTATTACATTTACTGCAAAAAAGATTAACCTTCAACCTACAAGATTAATTTGCAATTAATTTTAAAATCTGTAGATTTGAATCTGTTAAAATTTTTACAAATTTAATTCAGTGACTAAATTCTATAAGCTAAAAATAAGTAAATCATTGCCAAAATTCAGTCCCTGATCAATAGGTGTAAAAAATTGTATTCCAATCGATACAACCAAACAGTTGCGTTTTCAACTAAAAAATATAAAATATCTACCAAAAGAGATGAATTTTCAACCCAAAAAGGAAAATGTGGAACAAAACAGTTGAATTTTAAAGCTAAAAAGACCAATTTTATACCAAATAATTGAATTTTCTACGAAGAAGATTAATTTTCTATCAAAAGGGCCAAATTTTTAATAAAATTGATGAATTTGAAACAAAAAAGACTAATTTTGTACAAAACAATGGAATTTTGAATCCGAAAATATGAATTTTTGACAAAAATGATATTAATTGTAACTAAATAGTTGAATTTTTAATCAAATTAATAAATTTTCTACCAAGAAAGACCAATTTTCAACAAAGTAATTACATTTTCATCCAAGAAGGTGAGTATTAAACTCATATGACGAATTTTTAACAAAAAATTGAATTTTCAACAAAATAGTTACATTTTCATCTAAAGAGATGAATCTAACAGTAAAATGAAAAGTCTTAAACAAAGAAATTAATTTTAACGATAGTAGTTGAATTTTTAATCAAAAAGATCAATTTTCTAACAAAAAAGACAAATTTTAAAGAATGTAATTACATTTTCGACCAGGGAGATAAATTTTTAACTTATATGAGAAATTTTTACCATCAAAAAACGAATTTTTAACAAAATAGTTACATTTTCATCGAAAAAGATGAATTTTAAACTTTAATGACGAATCATCAAACCAAAAATCAATTTTGAAGAAAGTTGTTGCGTTTTCTACGAAAAAGATTAATTTTCTACAACAAAAATAAATTTTTTACCAAAATTGTAACTTGTAACCAAATATTCGAATTTTTAACCAAGCAGATAAATTTTCTACCGAAAAAGACGAATTTTTAACAAAATTTTAGGCTAACAAATAAATAAACTTTTACCAAATAATAATTTGTAAAAAAAATAGTTACATTCTCAACTAGTGATGAATTTACAACTAAAAACATAAGTTTTTAACCAAAAAGAAAGAAAATTTTATACCAAAAAAGACGAATTTTGATTAAAATAGTAGTTACATTTTCAACCAAAAAAGTTTTAACCAAGTAGTTGAATTTTCAAGCCAAAAAGAGGAATTATCCAGAAAGTAGTGGACTTTTGAGCATATTAATACGGAATTAAATGTTCCAATTTAATACCTAATAGCCAATTTTAAATATTCCCGCCTTCTGATTCTAATCTGAAACATTTCCAAAGTATCATGTAACTTCATGTAACTTTCAGTTTGTCAAAGTTTCACGACACTTTACAACCCCACTCTTCTCTATTCGATGGGCATGTTTTCGCGGTGAGGTTATGTGTCTCAGCTTTATCCACGTTTTATCCATTTTTACCACATAAAAACACGATACAAATTTGTTAAAGAATATCAGCAAAATCTTACTGTTACTTGGATAAACTTGATAAGAAAAAATGGATTTATTACGTTCAATAATTGAAAGTTTAATGGACCCGAAAGTTGGAATTCCTTATGCGGTTATAATCAGTTACAGTGTTTATTCTTTTTTCATAAAACAGAAAAGTAGTGTACAAACTGGCCATTATGATTGTTCATTACCGGTAAGATTATTTTTAAAGAAACTACATTTTCTTCATTTATTTAAGATTCAAATGCTTTATCCTTTCTGAAAATCTGGTTCATCATTTTGAATGTTCCTACATTTTTCTTTTCTATTTATATCTCTTATTTATATTGAAAAATGCGTTTTTCCAAATAATGTAATTTTTTTTTACTTTCAAAATAGTTGTGTTTAATGTTTATATTAAAATGTAAGGTATTGTAATATAATCACCAATTTTTATATTACAGAAAATGTCGCCAGTTTCAGGATCGAATGACGATTTTAAAATGGTTTTAGTAGTCAGAAAAGATTTAAAAATGGGCAAAGGAAAAGCTGCTGCTCAATGTGCACACGCCGCTGTTGCAGCATATAAAAAAGCATTGAAACATCCTAAAATTGTAGAGGGCTGGGAAGATTGCGGCCAAATGAAAATAACTGTTCAGGTAATATATTTCAAAGTGCAATAAAATCATTCTCGATAGGGGTAGTGTGGTACGAAAGAGCAAAATTAAGTCTTTTAATAATACATACATAATAAATGAATAATTAATAATAATAAATTCAGCTACCAAATTCATATTTCCAAAGGTTTCAATGATTTTCCAAAGGTTTCACAAATATTTCCAATGATTTCACAAAGATTAAAAACTTTTCGTAAAGATTTCAGGTACGTTTCAAAGATTGCACAACATTTTTACATTCCCATTCATGAGAGTGTAATGTAATTTTAAGTAATTTCCCAAAGGTTTCGCCAAAATTTTGAAGGTTTCGCAAAGATTTATAATAGATTAAAAATATTTTACAAAGATTTGACTAATTTTCCAAATATTTCACAAAGAATTCGGATTGATTAAAAGATTTCACAAGTATTACGAAAGATTTGTAATGTTTTGCAAAGATTTTCAAACATTTCACAAAGATTTGGACGATTTCCCAAATACATTTGCAGTTGCAGAATCTCTTGGAGACGAAATATGTCGTTTTTTTCAAATCAAGTTAGGCGATACGTATTTTTCCAATTGCAAAAAAAAATATATAAAAATGTATGCGTATTTGAATTTTGTGCTTTTTTCAAAGAACCAGATTTTTTTAAAAAACCTCTTATTTCAAAATCAGCTGGAAAATAAAAAAAATTTAATTAACAAGATCGCAGCGGGTTCTCTAACAAAATTAAAAATAGATTTTTTCAAAAACCCCAGCTTAAAATTTGTTGCCAATTTTTTTGTTGTTGAAATTTTACTTTGATAATGAAGATATCTTATAAGTTTGGTGTTTGTTAAATAACTTTTGTAGGCAGAGAGATTCTTTTTCCTTATAATCGAATGCTATGCACTTTCTTGGAAACAATGATAGATACGAAAAAAAATTTAGCATAAAGGTTTGAACGTCTAAAAAACTCATATGAAAAATGTCTTATGTTCTTTGCGATATTTTTCATAGTTTACGAGAAAAATTAAAAAATTAAATTTTCATTTTAAAAAATTCTCCTAGTTTTAAAAAATGCGTTTAGCCCGCGCATGAGGCTCATAGGATGCCTTTCTTCTAGCAGTAGAAATTTAAAAAATATATATAGAATAATAAAAAAGGTAGGGTTTTCAGGCACATATTTTTTATTATTTTCGTCAAATTTTGAAAACAAGGGAAAAAATATTTTGTGGAATACCCCTTCTTTTTTATTCTCCCAAATATTTTTTTTTAATGTTTCTACTGGGATATTTTTTTTCTAAAAATTAAATTTTTGAATGTTTTTCGCATACTATGAAAAATATCGAAAAAGTGTATGATACATTTTTCATATAGATCAATCTTTTTCGGTAAAAAATAATCTTTTTCGTTAAAACTCCATTTGTTTGTCTTGAAAATTAGATTTTTTAATAGAAAACTAATTTTTTTAACTGAAAATTTAACTATTTCAAGCTTGATGAACATCAATCTTCTTTAGTTGAAAGTTCGGCTATTTATTTTAAAATTTCTGTATTTTGTTGAAACTTTGTTGTGGTAATATATTATACTTTTTGGTGATTAATTAACCGTTTTGGTTGAAAATTTAACTATTAGACAGAAAATTCCATTAAAAATTAAAATATTCGGTTGGAAATGTATGCCATTTGTTAAAAATTATTCTTTTTTTTGTACAAAATTAATGTTTTTAGGAGGAAATTGAACTGTGTCGTTGAACATCCATGTTTTCATCTTATAAAAAACTTATTTCTCTTTGTGAAAATTAAATTATTCTTTTTTTTCTTAAAAATTTATCTTTTTTAGTTGAAAATGCATCTATCTTGTTAATTTTGTTGTTGTTGAAAATTGCCCTGTTTCGGCTAAAGTTTCAACTAAAAGGCTGAAAATTCAATTTAAAAACACCTGGTTGAAAACGCATGTATTTTGTTCAAAAAAATTCTTTTGTGGTATAAAATTATTCGTTTTGTTTAAAATTTTGTTTCTTTTATTGAAAATTACTTTTTTTGTAATTCAACTATTTGGTTGAAAGTTCATTTTTTTGTACAAAATTTAACAAATTTGATTAAGAATTCATTTTTTGTGTGTTGAAAATTAATTTTTTAAAGAAAAATATTGCTTTTCCATTTTTGCTAAAAAATAAATGTTTTCAGTTGAAAATGCACTTTTTTTTAACTGATCCTTTTTTAATCAAAAATTTCATTACTTTTGTAGAAGATGCATATTTTTAGGTTGTAAATTCGACTTTCTTGTTCAAAAATTCGGCTTTATGTCTTGAAACTCAACATTTTGGATCTGATTTTTTGCTTTATTGATTGAAAAATCTTTCTTGGTTGATAATTCAACTCCTTTTTTTGACAATTCATATTTTTTGGTTTAATTAAACAGTTTTTTTTTGCAAATTACAATATTTTTTGGTAAAAATACCAACTGCTACACTTTTTGTTAAGAATTCATTTTTTTAAATAAAAAATTCATCAGTTTGGTTAAAAAACTTCTTTTCTGAAAATTCCTTTTTTCTCGTTTGAAAATTAATTTTCTCGTTATACATCTATTTTTTGAGAAAAATGGTACTTTCGCAACTACAAATTAAACATCCATTGATTCTTACAATGTATATTCACTACACATTTTTTGTTATTTATAAGAATATTAATGAAAAGAAAATGAAAAAGTTTGAATTTTGAAGGAAGGTTCAGTGATATGGCAAAACTTACCTATTTTAAATGGTATAATTTCAAAATTGATTCAAAAAATATTTTTATGTGTAAATTTGTGTATTAAAATGTTATTTTCCCATTATTATTATCTGTCTGTATTTTTATTCCGAAAATGAGGTTCATTAGCCTCTCCAACTAACATCAAACTGTTTACTGATTTTCGTATTTCACAATAAAAAAGAAGAACAAAATACAGAAAGCACACTTACCCCTTAGCTTGATTCTTAATTACCTTTTCATATTTTATAATTGAAAATACTAAAACTGTTAAATTTTTGCACAAAAGGAAATATGTCTTTCTTCATTCCTAAAAAAAATTAAAAAGGTGCTTTATAAAGGAAAATTTCAAATAAAAAATACCAGATAACACAATTACGAATTAGACTTTTCTAAAATTATCCCCGTTTTTTTTAACAATTGATTATATCAATAACTAGTGAATTCCACCTTACTCCTGCAAATAAGAGGAGATACAACCATTATGCTGTAATGAAGAGAATTAATAACCAATTTGTTTTTTATAATAAATTTTCTTTTTATCACACTATAAGTCCATTATCACACTTATCCCAATCGACTTTATAACTCCACTTGATTTAAAAAATATTTTGCATTTAAAATTAAATTGGTAAGAATTTTTAAACTTAAATTATTTAAAAAATTTACACATTTAGGTGGATAATGAAGCCGCGCTTATGGAAGTTTACAAACACGCGAGGTCTTTGGGACTTGTAGCAGATGTTATACAAGACGCAGGGCGCACACAAATTGCAAGAGGAAGTAAAACCGTTTGTGCAGTTGGACCAGGACCATTCGAACTAATAGATAAAGTAACGGGTCACTTAAAATTATACTAGTCTTCTGCGAATGTTTTTAAATACAAACACTTTTTCAGAATACGTCTTTATTTTTAACTCGAAATCAGGGTGTCCACTCACCTGGAAAACGTGGAATTGTCAGAGAATTTTTATATGCCTGGAAAAACCCTGAAAATGTCAGGGTTTTTTTTCAAGTCAGAGAATTTTGCCGAGGGCGTGCTTAATTCTTTTTTCGAATTGAAATATAAAATTGAGTAACAATGAAATCATTCTTCATTTGTGAAAGTAGCTTTATATTGATTGAAAATTTATCTTATTCAGTTGAAAATTTATGTATTTAGTTGAATGTTCGTCCTTGTTGGTAGAAAATTAATCTTCTTGGTTGAACATTGATATTTTTGCTTGAAAATTCCACAATTTGGTTGCAATTTTTTCCCTCTTGACTGAAAATATCTTTCTGAGTTGAAATTTCAATTACTTGGTTGAAAGATGAACTCTTTTGCTACAAATTCATTTTTGTGTTTGTTGAAGGCTTATCTCCTTGATTAAAAATTAATGAATTTGTTGAGAATTCCTTTCTTTGTGTAAAAAAATCAATTTTTTAACTGAAAATTGAACTATTCCATTTAAAAATTTAACTATTTTGTTCATTGCTTTTGTTGAACAATTAACCTTTTTCACTTCAAGTTTACATAGTCCAGTTAAATATTCCATCGTTTTAGTTCAAAATTGATCTATTGTGTTGAAAATTAATTTGTATAACTGAAAATTATCCTATTCAATTTTGATTTAGGCACTAATCTTTTTTAGTGGAAAATTCACTAAAAATTTCAATTACTTGGTTGAAAGATGAACTCTTTTGCTACAAATTCATTTTTATGTTTGTTGAAGCTTTATCTCCTCAATTAAAAATTAATTAATTTGTTGAGAATTCCTTTCTTTGTGTAAAAAAATCAATTTTTTAACTGAAAATTGAACTATTCCATTTAAAAATTTAACTATTTTGT
The DNA here is from genome assembly GCA_010014905.2 of Druon quercuslanigerum. NCBI lineage: Eukaryota > Metazoa > Arthropoda > Insecta > Hymenoptera > Cynipidae > Druon > Druon quercuslanigerum. The sequence goes on along the minus strand of JAAAKG020186925.1, from coordinate 34,110 downwards.
TCATTGCTTTTGTTGAACAATTAAACTTTTTCACTTCAAGTTTACATATTCCATCGTTTTAGTTCAAAATTAATCTATTGTGTTAAAAATTAATTTGTATAACTGAAAATTATCCTATTCAATTTTGATTTAGGCATTGATCTTTTTTAGTGGAAAATTCTGCTTTATATTTTTGGTTATAAATTCAAGTACTTGGTTGATTATTAAACGTTTTGTGTTGAAAATTCATTTTTAGATGCATCATTGTAATTGAAAATTCATTTTTATGAACATTTTTTTGTGAACAATATTTTTTAATTTGAAAGTTCATGTATTTTGTTCAAAATTCGCTTTTTTGTTGTTAAAAATTCACTTTTTTCAACTGGAAAGCGAACTATACCAATTGAAAATTTAACTATTATGTTGAAAATTCGTTGTTTTTTTTGTATAATATTAATATTTTTTAAGAAAATTGAAACGTCCCAGTAGTTGATTCATCATTCTATTTTAAAATTGACCTTTTTGTTGAAAATTTTATTATTAAAGTTTAAAATTCATCAGTTACGTTGGTTGAAAATGTACTATTTTGTTAAATATTCGTGCTTATTTACTGTTAAAAATTAATTTTTTGAACTACAAATTTAACTATTCTATTTTTGGTTGAACATATAATTTTCTTGATTCTTGGTTGAAAATTCGTCTTTTTTGTAGAAGCTAATCTTCTTAGCTAAAAATTCATCTTTTTATTCGAAAATTCAAATGATTGGTTACAAATTTAGCTCTTGTTAAAAATTAGTGTTTTGGTTACAAATTTTTCTTTGTAATTGATGAGTTAAAAATTGTAATGAAAAGTAGTTTTTATACTTGATAAATTTTTTTTCAACTGAAAATTTAACTAGTACAATTTCAATATTCCATAATTTTAGTTAAAAAATCATCTCTTAAATATAAAAAATTAATTTTTTAATTGTAAATTATCTATTCAATTTTTGAGAAAAATGTATATCTTTTTCTTGAAAATTCGTAACTTTTGGTAGAAAATTCAACTATTCAGTTGAAAATTCATCTTTTTAGTCGAAAATTTAACTACTTGGTTGAAAGTTCAACTCTATCGTTGAAAAGAAATTTTTTTTTAAACGTCCATAATTTTAGTGAAAAGTCTCTGTCATTGAAAATTAATTTAATTGTTGTTAAAGATTCATAATTTTAAGACAATTTATCTCTTTGTATGAAAATTCAATCAATTTTTTGAGAATTCATTTTTTGTGTTAACAATGATTCTTTAACTGTAAATTGAACTACTTCTTTTAAAAATTTAACTTATTTCTTTTATTTGCCTAGTCCACTTAAATATTCCATCATTTTAGTTAAAAATTCGTTTATTTAGTTGAGAATTAATTTGTATAACAGAAAATTATCCTATTCTAGTTAAAGATTACACAATTTTTATTTAAAGTTCTTCTTTTTGAATGAAAATTCAAGTACTTAATTGAAAGTTAAACTTTTTGTGTTAAACATTCTTTTTTGTTGATGTTGAAGGTTCATCATTGTGATTGAAAATTACTTTTTGTCTTCTTTTTTGATTGAAACGAATTTTTTAAACTGGTAGTTTAACTGCAGAAGTTCAATATTCCATCATTTTAGATAAAAATTCATCTCTTTAGATGTAAATTTACCTTTTAAATACAAAAAGAAAAGGATGTTTAAATTGAAAATTCATGTATTTAAAAAAAATTTATTTTGCTTTTTAACTGGGAATTCAACGTCTCCAGTTGGAAATTTAACTATTATCTTAAAAAAAATTTATTGTTGTTTAAAACTAATATTTTTTAATTGAAAATTCAACTATTTCGGTTAAAAATTCATCACTTTGCGTTGGTTGAAAATGTAATAGTTTGTTGAATATTCGTTTTTATTTTCCGTTCAAAAGTTAACTTTTTGAACTGAAAATTTAATTATTCTATTTTTGGTTGAGAATATATCTTTTTTAATTGAAAAGTTCGTATTTTTTGTAGAAGCTGATGTTCTTAGCTGAAAATTCATCTTATTGGTAGAAAATTCAACTATTCCAGTTAAAGAATCAAAGTTATAGTTGAAAGTTCATCTTTTTACTTGATAAGGTAAAAATTTGGTTGAAAATTATTTTTTGTTTTGCTCGAAAAATCATTTTTTTTAACTGAACATTTAACTAAACCAGTTTATTATTTCATAATTTTAGTTAAAAATTCATTCTTTGAGTTGAAATTTTTTTTTTTTAATGAAACTTTACCTATTCAATTTTTAGGGGCGAAATGTATATTTTTTAGTTGAAAAATATTCCTTTTTGGTAGAAAATAAATATTTTAGTTTAAAAATCAGCTACTTAGTTATAATTTAAACTCTTCAGTTAAAAATTAATTTTTTGATTGAAGATTCATAATTTCAGTTGAAAAAAATTTATTTTTGGTTAAAAATTAATTTATTTAACTGGGAATTTAACTATTCCAATTGAAAATATAACTTGAAAATTGTTTTTTCCTTTTTTAGTAAATTATAATTTTTTATTGAAAATCCAACTACTCCTGTTGAAGGTTCATCATGCTATTTGAAAATTCAACTTTTTGTTGAAAATATTCATAATTTTAGTTGAAAATTTATCACTTTGAATTGTTTGAAAATTTAACCATTTCCTTGAAAATTCGTTTATATTTTCCGTTAAAAATTAATTTTTTGAACTGAAAATTTAACTTTTCCATTTTTGGTTGAACGCATATTTTTTAGTTGAGGTTTCAACTATTCGTTTCTTTTACTTGGTTAACTATATAAAAGAATATATTTCCCTATTTTCGTGAAAAATTCCCTTGTATCCTCTGTTTTACAGGATTTCTACTCACCTGGAAAATATTCAAAATATTGTCATTCAATAATTTATACATTCAAAATATTATTATGCTAAATATGAAAAAAACAGTTATTATATTTTATATATCAGTAGTACTATTTCTACACATTTATATTTGACTGTTTAAAAAAATCTGAAATACTTGAACGGTTCTGTACAACACAGAATTTGAGTAAACACCCTGTAAATATAACCTTTTAATTTTTAAATAAAAATTATTATTCAAATATCGTCCACACCGAAAAGTAATATTTACTTTTTACTCCTAACGTTTTATATTTAATTCAAGAAACATATCACAGGAAAAATTAAACGACTGGTTACCATTTATTGACACATTGTGGCAACAAACTTCCTGTAGCCAATGAATCAATCGATTTATTTTGATTGATCATAATATAAAACAATATCTTACATAAATCTTACGCAATAAACTTTATGTTCCATCTAGTGTTTAACAGAAGATGGCTCGAAATTAAATATACCAATACACACTCGAAACCTTCCTCATATAATTTCTTAGAGAAGCAACTTCTCCCTGGATTGGTTAAAACATTGAGTTTATGGCCACTATCTAAAATTGTTTATCTACATGTTCCTTTGTACTTTGCGCTGTCTAGTACTTATCCCACGACCGTCTTCGTGTATTTTTTCTTCTTATAAATATATCGTCATAAATAATAATTTATACCGGAGGTGGAGGAGCTTTCCTATGTATTTTATTAGAACTAGTCGCACTACACTGCGACTCAGCAATTGATCTCCCATCAGCCTCGTCTCTTCGACACAATTCAGTCTCGCCATGCAACCAATTCTGAGATTGAACCGACCTGTTCATCTGATTCTGTTCATTCTCTGGAACAGAATTGACTTCTTCGAGTAGCTTCGAAAGAGACGGAGCTAGACCCAATCCTAGATTTCTTTCGTGGTAAACTTCAGAAATTGTCGGGGTCAGTTCGCGAGTCAAACTCGTCAAGGACGTTGCTACATTTCGCATATTGTGAGGAATCGTCTCATTGGTTTGGGTTGATTCTGCTTGGGGATTTAAATCCTCGTTCGAGGGATGCCGGACTTTTCTCGCTGGCCCGTTTCCAATCTCGGTTCGTACGCTCAGCCTTTCCAAGACTGTAACAGGAAGGGGAGGCAGAGGTTGTCTTCTCAGAATTGTCGCGTGACCATTTTCCCAATCCGTGACCGAACTACTCGAACTTGAACCAGGTCTCGCGTTTTGTTCAGGATATAAATTTCGAATTCGATTCTGATGATTCAGATTCATTGCCATCGGAGGACTTGGAGTGAAGGCTACATCCGACTCTCCTAAAAAGACATTTCATTTAAATTTAGAGGTGTAGAAATTCAAAATTTAGAAACACAGGTTGATAAAAGAGTTTTTAGAAACGCACCTCCTCCGTTTTGAATTGGTTGTCTGGATACGGATATGTTAGAAGGCTCCGTCGTCTTTCCATCTGGTTCTCCTCGATGTCTGACGTAACTAGCAAAGGCTCCACCTAATCTAGGTCGGTCTGATAGACTTTTGTCCGTTGGAGCGACAGAAACCAAACTTTCCATAGAACTGCCGGAATCCAGACTAAGACTCTTTGGTGCTTCTTGCGTATCTGAAATTAAATTTATTAAGTATTGAAAGTCGAAATTTGAATTTAGGTTTAACTCTTTGCGATTTAACTCACCGAACAGAGCTAGAAGTGCTTGCAGAGCAAATTGAACGGCTCTACGAGAAGCCTGTTTTCCCGTTCTTAGAATTACTTCAGACTGTCCGACTTCCATCAGATCGAATCCCAAGCTGGCAAATAATTCGTGTGAGCCAGAAGCTCTCCAAACACGAACTGGTAAAGAAATTTCCTGACCCTCGGTTGCGCTGCTTGCTCGTCTCATTGCCGAGATCACGTCTTCTGCGACTTCTGGTGCCTGAACCAAAGAATAATATATTTATATCTAATAAAAAAAATGTTTAGACATTATTCAGAAGTATTGAATGATTTTTAATTCAAACCTGCAAAAGTCGGACAAGAGCGTGCAAAGATGCAGGACCTAATCCGAGGAGAGCTTGCAAACTGGCGCTGCACCTTGTCAGCCTCTCCTCCGGATCGCTCTGAGGAAAAAAGACCGAAGGACGAATTCCATTTCCAGCCGGTTCAAATCTGAATCCCACAGACATCAGCAATTCCCTCCAGCCTGTCGCTGCACCGACTTTGTTTTCTATACTTCGCTGAGTCGTGTACATCGCGTTCTTCTGGCCACAGTGTATTCTTTGAAGAGACTTTTCCACGAGATGAAGAGTCACTCGCAAAGCGTCTCGACTTTGCTCTGGACCTCCTCGCAGCAACTCTGCTAAAGCTTGACCCATTAAAGCAACCTTCAAGAAATAAATTACATTTATTTCTGGGAATTGAATTCATTAACGCTTGAGAAATTAATTATAGACAAGAAAATATCTTACTTTATTTGAAAGTCTCGCGTCACCACCAAGGAGAAGCCACCCAGCCCAGTTAATAGGATGAGCAAAATGCCTAGTGTGTTGAACAGTTTGCATGGCTTCAGCCAAAGCTCTTGAGGCTCTTGCACCTTGAAGCATGGCACTATAAAAAGCTCTCAACAAAATACTGCCGGCGGTTGGAGGAACGGGCCACATTCCTATCAAGACGCATTGCGCTCCAGAGTTTAGTAAAGTTTTGGTTAACCTCTGAACTCCTTCAGGAGTGACTGTCGTATTTTCACCACCACTCCAACAATGTCCACTGGAAAGGACTACCAAACGAGCACTGAGCCTCACTCTCGAGATGTCGGAACAACTTAAAAGATACTCTGGCCTCTCTGGTGGCTCCTCACTCTGATCAGCACATAAGGCTAGTGTCGGAGTGTTCCAAAGGATGGGAGTCGTTAAATGAACGCATTCTGCATCAGGTAGTGATCTTAACACTGCAGATCTCGTGGCTTCAGATCCAATTAAAGGTCTCGTCTCCAACAGCTCAGCTACAATTCCAGTTTCTGTTTCTGCTGATGAAACACTCTCAGGCCATCCAAACTCCTCTCTGACTTTTTCTGGCAGGGATGGATTTCCTGCTACTAAGGCAGCGACCGTGGCACCTCCTTCTGGCATTGGAGTTCTCGATCGTCGTCTGAGTGCGGCGAGAGAAGGTACAACCAATAGTGAGAACCTCTCACAGAGATAGTCCTCTCCGGAATTTGACTGAAGTGCTGGAAGTGGAGCTAAGAAAAGAGACTTCTCCACTACCATGATCAACTCTTTTCTCGTCGGTGGTAAAAGATCTTCGAAAGGAGCTAGAAGTAATTCATAAAGATTTTGTATCGTTTGAGGAGCTTGCCACGAAGGTCCCTTTGCTCGTCCCCATCGAGCACTACCGGCTCGTGAACTCACCGAGCCAACACTGAATAAACTACTCAGACTGTAAGAACTCGCATTCAAATGATGACCCCTGGACGGGATCTTTGTGCACTCTTCGATAAATTCATTAGTTTCTCCTAGAAGAGCTTCCCTCGCGTGCAGAACTCTCTTCTCCAAATCTAATCCGTTTTCCAGAATGGTAGAATGGAATCTCAAAAGCCCTCGACCTGGAGCGAGGCACCAAGTATGAAGCTCGTTTTCTACTTCACTGTAGTACAAGATGATCCCTCGTTGTCTGTCAACGATCTCAGAATAATGCGAGGCATCTTCTATGCTGTTGTACTTTGACCGTCTGGAACGTTCCGCCCAGTTTAGAGCTTCCTCAGGCCTGTTCAAGTTTACTAGAACCTTCTGCAACATCCTATAAGTCTGTGATAAAAGATCTGCTCTGCTTGGTTGTCCGCAGACGTAGACCAAACTCGCAGAAGAACTGTCAAGGGATTCCAATAGACTCGCAGCTTTTTCTAGTTGATCTACAGATATCGTTGCCTCTCCAGCTTCCCAGTGCACCAGACCCAATCGATGTCTCAGCCTAGCAGCATCTTCTCTCCTACCTAATCCTTCTGTTAAAGATAACCCTGACTGTAGATAACTCAGAGCTCTAGACAAGTCACCGCATAGATGATGTAATCGCCCCAAACTTGAAAAAGCAGCCGCTCTTGCCACTTGATCTCCAGCTGCTGCAGCTAGACTTAAAGATTGTTCTTGCAGTCTAATTGCCTCTTCAAACTGACACAGAGCTTCCTGAGTGGCTCCCAGGTTAGCACAAGCTCTCGCCTGCAATCCAGCCGCATCTAGACTTTCAGCAATTGACAGTTCCAGTTGATGATGTCGCAGAGCTGAACTAAGGTCGTCCATCAGAAGATGAACAGCTCCGAGTCCGCTGGCAGCTTCCGCTTCGCCTGCCCTATCCCCCAGACCTCTGGCCAAGGCTAGTTGATGAGAGAGACAGCTTACAGCTTGCTCATGATTTCCAAGAGCCGCGTGAACTCTTCCTAAATCTCCATAAGCAACTCCTCGCAATTCAAGGCTATCCACTTCATGAGCCGTGACTAAACGTTTTTCAAAACAGACCAAAGCCTCCTGTAAATTTCCTGATGCCTCTCGTGCCCTTCCGAGTCCTCTGTATGCTCTCTCTTGATCTCGAATACTTCGCAGTCTAGTAGCTGCAGACAATTGCTGTTCATGACACTTGATCGCTTCTTCAGGGTCACCTAAAGCCTCGTAACAATCTCCCAAGTTTCCAAGTGCCCTTGTTTTATCTAGTAAAGCTGTTCCAGTTGTAAGTGGTTCCAAGGTCGCTAATTGCTGTTCGAAATAGCCAATCGCCTCTTCGTAATGGGCCATGTTCAGTCTCGCGATTCCCAAGTTTCCTAAAGCTTGAGCTTCAACCCCAGAATCGGCTAGCTCTCTCGCTCTTTCTAGTTGTTCCTGGTAGCACTTTACTGCATGTGTATATTGACCTAAAGCCATATGGACTGCTCCCAAGTTTCCGTGCGCCCGACACTCGCCCCGAAGATCTCCAGCTTCTTGTCTCAAGGTCAACTCTTGTGTATGAAATCCAAGAGCCTTGTCCAAGTTCCTGGTGCCTCGATGAGCGATTCCCAAAGCTCCATAAGCTGCTGCTTCCAAACTTCTATCGGCTGCTTGTCTAGCTAAGTTTAACTGCCTCTGGTGCATTTTTATGGCCTCTTCGGTCTCTCCCAGTTTCAGAAGACAGTCTCCGATGTTACCCAGAGCTCTGAATTTCCCAGCTAGGTGCTTTGTCATGTGAGCTATTGCTGAAAGTTCCAATTAAAATTAGGTATTGAACTTCAATCTCAGTTATTTATTTTTAATAATTAACACATTACCTAGATAATATTTTTGGCACTCCAAGGCTGTATCTAAATTTCCAAGAGCCAGATGGGCTAATCCAAGGTTACAGTAGGCTCTTCCCATTCCCGATTTGTCCTGCAAATCCTTCGCTAGGGCCAAATCTTGATCATAGTATCTAACAGCTTCTCGATGATTACCTAAGCAATAATGAGCATATCCTAGAAAATGACAAGCTTTCGCTTCGCCTTCCACGTCATGAAGTTCCTGGGACAACATTAAATAGTTTTCGTAGTAGGGAACAGCTTCCTCGAACCTTGCTCGTGAAGAGAGACAATTAGCGAGGTTCAGAAGTGCACAAGCTTCGCCCGCAGCATCTTTTAGTTCTCTAGCTATTGCCAAGTGGGCTCTATAGTGTCTCAAAGCTGCTTCGTGTCCTTGAACTGCCTGATAGGCCACTGCCAAATTCCCATGAGTACTTGCCTCTGAACTACGATCGTTAACCTATTTAGGAAATATTATTTTTTAGTTCTAAAGGTTTGCACTTTCATTAAACATTACTCACACAAGTCCAGAATTAGTTCCCTGGGATTTAAAAAACGAAAAACTCTAAAAATTTCTAGTCAAAGTCCTTACCTCTTTGCTGATCGTAAGTTCTTGCTTGTGATACTTGATAGCTTGCTCGTAATACCCTAGAGCGTTATACGCATTCCCGATGTTCCCATAAGCTCTGCCCATCCCAGCTTTATCACCCAAAGCTCTAGCAATTCCCAGATGAGCCTGATGTAATTTAAGAGCTGCGTCATGTTCGCCCAAAAGCTGATAAACTATTCCAAGATTACTGCAGGCTCTTCCTTCTGCTACTTTGTCCTTCGTAGTCAACGCAACATCCAATTGCCTCTGATGCCAGAGTTTTGCTTGAGCAAGATCACCTAGAAGATAAAAAAAAACAAATTTAAATAGATCGATCCAGGTATTTAAACCAAAATAGTAAAACTGACTTTAATAATCATTTCGGATCCAAGGATCAGACACTAACCAGCACATCTAGCAGCATGACCCAAACCAGCATAGGCCCTCGTTTCTATCGCCCTATCGCCGAGTTCCTGAGCGATTCTGAGTACATTTTCATGATAGGCCATCGCCTGGCTAAAGTTCCTTCGATAATGATGAGAGGATCCCAAGTTACTGAAGGCTCTAGCTTCTTCGACTCGATCTCCCAATCTTCTCGCTATTCTCAGATGCTGTGTGTGACAATCCACCGCACTTTCGAATTCTCCCATCGCTAAATAGACAGCACCAACGTTGCCAATTTCTCTAGCTTCCTGTAGACGATCTCCCATTTGTTTGACCAGCTGAACACATTGTTTGTGGGAAGCCAGGGCGTTTGGTAAATCTCCAATTGCTGTATAGACATGACCAAGACTCGTCAATGCAGAAGCTGCTGCCTGGGTGTCTTTGCACTTCATCGCCAGCACAAGCTGATACCTGTGTGCTGTCAGAGCCTCTTTGTAACTCCCTTTACTGAAGTACGCTGAACCTAGATTTCCATGAGCTCGACATTCTCCTTGGGTATCTCCCAATGATCTTGCCACGCCTGAGAAGAAGAAAAGATTCGGTATTGAAAATTGAACGAAAATATTGTCAAAGCACGCGATTTCATATTTGAGAGAACTTACCTAGATCCTGCTGCATGTAACCAATGGCCTTATCCAAAGAATTTAGAGCCCAGTATGCGCTAGAGAGTGCCGAGAAGACTGATCCTCGCAATTTTAAACTACAAGATCCGATGGAAAGAGCGGCTTCGAGCACACCAGCTGCTGCTCTGTACTGTCCTGCACCCAAGAGTTCTTGACCAACAACCGAAATTACGACGAACGGAGATTCGTCGAGTTTCATAGCTCGAAGTTGCTGGAATGTCGGCTCCAAGGTGACTCGAAGCGGTGACTTCAGGGAAGCTTCTACGAGGCCAGAAAGCAGCTGACAGTTGGAAGGATCTCGAGCCAACCCAACGCTGAAAGCGACGAGTGCTTCGCCATGTCTTCCTAAACATTGTAGAGCTACGCCTTGGCGATAGTATGCCTAAAAAAACAACTGATTGTAGAATCTAGAGCCAGTATTAAATTCTGCAACAGTTTTTATATCCAAGGGATACTAATGCTTTTCCAGTATCAGAGATTTTCAAGATTTGAAACTAGAAATTACTAATAAGGTTGGCTACTGTACCTTTGGCCACTCAGGATTTAATTCGGTAGCCCTGACGGCATCTTGCAACGCCAGGGCAAACATCCCCATTTTTAGACGAGCTGCAGATCTGTTGGAAAATAATACGTGACTGATTGGATCTAGGGCAAGAGCTTCTGTGTATAGGGTTGCTGCTAGAGCATAATCTCCATTTTGGCAAGCTGCATTGCTCCGTCGCACCGTCTCCAGGAACAGCACCCGGGATCCAGCGGCCAAGGCCGACGTACCTTCGGGCTCGACCTTAAATTAATTAAAATATTTAGAAACAAAGTCAATTTCATCTTCACAAAAAGATAGATCAGAGTTTTATAGGTGATTTGAAATAAAAAAAACGTTTTTGCTTGACCAGAGGAATTAAAAGAACAACTTTTTTTGAAATCAGTCAAGAAGACGGGCGTTAATAGCTGAGTTACTTTTGCTCGTTAAAATAAAATTTCAATCAGAGAAATATTTAACGTTCATGCTTCTGAATTTTGGATTTACATAACTCATTTTTAATTCAGTGGTGAAAGTATTATTTTTACATAATGGAAACCATAGTAATCAATCTTTTTTTAAATTTATATTATTAAAATTGATAGTACAATGTAAATTTCCTAAAAAAAAGAATTTAATTGAATAAAAGTCTATTTTTAATTTAAACCTGGATATGAATTTCTAAAAAAAACTTATAGCTTTCTAAAAAAACGAAGAAAATCTATAAAGTAAACAACAATAACTAATTCATTTACTTTCTCAATACAATAAATTCAGTTTGTAAACAGGAAAAATAATTTATTTGCAGAAACATAAAAAATAATATTCCAGTTGCAGGAGAAATTGATAAATAAATTGCGAGTACCCATCATTACTGGAGCGTGTTTCAGAAAGGTCAAGAATGTAAAAAATAAAATAAAAACGACATAACTGTGCGCTCGTCAATTAATGGAGATTTTCTCAACTTTCTTATCGATGCACAAAATAAAAATGATTACACTCTACAGCATCCTCATTTTCTTCTTAAAAAAATGCAATATTCTTTCTTCTTCTCTAATTAGATATTTTGGAGATAAAGAGGCGCGGAATTGCGGATATCCGTAACGGTTTTTTTGAGGAAAATTGAAAGCAGACCGTTGGGACAAGTGGAAGGACCGGTGACAATTACCTCAGAGATATCCCTATGAGACATTGTTTAAAGCGGGCCAGTAGCATGCTTTTCACTGGGCATCATCCGGGACTTCAGAGAGGTGTTCCATTAGATAAGATCCGAACTCGGATCAGCAGGATCCTTCCTCTCGGCTCGTAACACACACTTGGCCGTTTTTCTCCAGACACTTGTTTCTTTTTCCGCGAAAAACAGAACACCTGCGATTCCGAAATCGCATTCGAGGATGGAACTGGCGGTGCAAAACACCTCCAGACGACAGCGCACGCGAAAACAGCGAGTTTGTTTTCAAAAGGTCGGATAAATTGGATTGATTAATAAAAAAGGAGGGAGGCAGGCGTCTTAGGGGGGCACCCACTGCATTCCTGAGGCACAGCCATCTTGGAATGTGACCCCGGGTCCCCCCTTGGGCCCAGAGTGGGGTGCTCGAGAGGCCTTTCTCTGTGTGCGCGACCGCAACGGCGCGGCGCACACAAATCCCCACCTGTTCACGAACGAGGGACTTAGGCCGGGGCCTTGCCGACCCCACACCACCGCTCATGCCACCGCTTTCCACCTTTCAACTCATTCCACTTGTACCCTGCGGCTAATGTACCCAAAGCTATTTTTTTCATAAGGTCCATTCCTATAACTGCCGCCGCGAATTTCCGGTATTACTTTAGCCCATTAGCAAAGAAAGTTCAGCTGAAAATGGGCCAGAGAAACGCTTTTTTCAATTCGCGGAGTCTCCGGTGAATGATTATTATGTGAATGGATAAGGCCCTCGAGCCAATGAATTTTTTACTTTCACCTGCGACGATAATAAACAAATTGAGATATTGTCGTTGCAGGTTGAATGTGTTCGCCGGTATCTTTTGGTCATGGGAGGGATTCCTGGGAGGTAGGGGCTGGATAGGAGGAAATCTTATGTCATAGTCTAAATTCTAGAATTTTACCAACCTTTTTTATTTTTAGCGAAAAATTCGTATAGCGATCTACGCATTTTTAAAGATAGATAATATATTCTTGGATTTTTTCTCCGTTCTTGTTTGTATTATGTAATCCTCTAATCAATAAAAATAGGAATTCCCAGTTTATTCTTTTATGGGTATGGCAGTTTTGATAATTTACTGTCCATAAAACCAACAATTCTGTATACGAACAACATTTTTATTTTGGGATTAGTTTCTTCTCCTTGCAATGAATATTTATTTACTAAGAAAAAATTAATAGAAATTTTAGGGGATTTTGATGAAATGCAAGAAAATTGAAATAATACTTTCTTAAATCTGAAACGATTCGATAAGATTTCACTCAGAACGTTTTTCGTTTGCCAACTTCCTCTTGTGATTTTCTTCTATACTTTTTATTTTTATTTCTGCAACGCTCTGTTTTACTTTTCATATTTTTCATTCCTTATTATCTATTTTCATTGGCTTCCTCGGGACTGGTTGCAACCTGTTTATTTCTAATTTCGCCGTCCTTATATATATATTTTTTTCTTTTTTTAAAGTTCTGGTCTATATTCATTTTTTTCTTATTTTCCTCCATTACTTTCCCTGCATCTAATTTTTCTCTTTTCACCTGTATTTATTTTTTTAATTACAGTATTTTTGTTCGTTATAATTTTTCTCCATGCTTCTCTTTTTCCTATTTTTCTTTCATAAGCCACCACTTCTCTTCTGATTTAAAATTTTCCCTTATATTTTGTAAAATAGAGTCAATTGTAAAAATCATGGTCAATCCATGTTTAGTATTCTTCTTAAAAATATTCCTTGCGACAGAAAGAGGCATTGAAATTGATGTCAAGAAAAGATAAACATATAATACAGATATTTGAAATGGTTTTTGAGATATTCCTTTGAAAGATTAAAAAATAATACCTTTTTAACTAATTATTTTTCACAGTGGTTCTTGTTTCTATAATTCTACAATTTTTATAATTATTATAATTTCTATTATTCCAGTTTCTAGTAACAAAATTCATTTTTTATTGACCAACAATTTCTTAAGAAAGCAGAACTATAGATAAACATATTCTGCATTTTCTGCGTTTTGTTGAAACCTTTTGAAAATTGTGTAAAATCTTTGAAGTGTTTTGAAATCTTCAGGGTTGCCGTTAGGCCGGGAATTTTTTGAGACCGGGAAATGACAGTGAATTTATTTTTTCACCAGGAATTCTATAATTTTTAGCAGAAAAAAAAATCTGTTTAAATATGATTTCAACGATTTTTTAAATAATAAGTTTATTTTTTATGTTTTTTAATTGTGATACTCAGTTTACAATGCTAAATTCGAAAAAAATTTCACTTACAAATATTCCATTTTGAATTTTAATTTTTAAGCGTACATTTTTTATTTCAAGAATTTTATAGTGCATTTTAAAAAATTATTTAAATAAAAAATTAGTAGTGTTTAAAATCAAAAAATTTTGGATAAAAAAAACTTTTTAGTTAATAAAAACTGAATATAAATTATAATGATGTTTACCATTGAACTATATAGTCAGGGTTAGCAAAGGAATAATAATTGATTTTACAAGATTCAAAATCAATTCATTATTTAAGAGTTTCCATATTTTAACGTTAAAAAATGTAACTCTTTTAATGTGTGTAAACGCCTGATTAAACCTTATAAACTATTTTTAATTTTAAAATTACTTAAAAATAATATTTTCGTAATTAAAGGCTTTTATTAAATTTAAAACATGGTTTTAGTCTAGACATATTTAGAAATATTTCATTGTTCATATAAAATCAGTAATTATAAATCAGATATTCAAAACTAAACAAAAAACTAAATTTTGAGCGTTACAATGTTAATTGTTCTATTTGAAAAAATTTAATTTTCGAGTACAGTTTTTAAATTTTTATGTGTAAAAAATATTTTAAATCATTTAAACGAAGTATCTACGTATACCGAAAGTATCCGGCAAACAATCTAAGGCCTAATAAATAAATTTAACAAATATTTATCAAAAATGTGTTTAATGAAAAATAAAATTGAAAATTACTTTTTATTTTGACAAAGTTAATTTTAAAGGAATATTTAAAAAGATTTCCATAATCGGCAAAAATGAATCTGGAAGATTTTAAAGAATTTTTTCTTATTTGAAGGATGTAAAAAAAGTACAAAGAATTCGAATCATTTTAAAAGATTTTTAAAAGTTTTGAAAGAATTTTAAATTTGAACAAATGTAAAACAACATGTAGATGGTTCAAGATTTTGAAATCAAATTTTTAAGTTTTTAATTAATATTTAAACTATTTAAAAAGAAGATAATGCAAATGGAAATTTTTTTAGCTTTAGTGTTCGGATCTTTTAATTCTATTGACCGTGAAAAATTTTTGCAACCCGGTAAATGAAACCGGTAATTTCGAAATACATGGAATATTTTGAAATCCTTGTGAATTCTTTGAAATATTTGTGTACAAGCCTTTTTCAAATCTTTGAAATCTTTATGAAACGATTAAAATCTTCGGGACATTTTTGTAAATTTTTTAATTTAGTGTTCACATTGTTTTTAATTCTTTGAAATTCTTGTTAAATCTTTTGAAGTCTTTTAAAGTGTTTTGAAATATTTGTGAAATCTTTTTAAATATTCCTAAATGTTTTGGAACATTAAAAAATTTTTTTAAATCTTTGAAATTTGGTGTTCTGTATCCATTTTCAAATCTTTGAAATCCATTAAATCTTTTGAAAATTTTTAAAACCCTTGTGGTTTTCAAGGACCCCGTACACCCTATTTTAATAAACTATGTAAATTAATGAAATTATTTTCATACAAAGACTAATTTGAGGAATAGTTTCTCATATCGATCTTTATCTTTAAGAACAAAAAATTTAATTTTTTAATCACAATCATAATTAATTAATCCTGTTATTAAATTGTCAAAAGATTACTATAAATTAGAAATTGAAAACATACAAAACTTGAAAAAATCAAAGTTTTGAATGTTAGGCATAAGATTCAAATCACATAAAAAATTGTGATCTACCACGTCCCATGCTAAAGAATAACCCATAACACAATTTACGACACAAATTGATATATTCTCAAAATGCAGTAATAAATTACAATCAAACCACTAACAACGAAGATAACAATGAAAAAGCTCCAGATTATATTTCACACATAGTGTATAAAATCTGAAATAAAATAAAATGTAACGCTTTTTCTGTACTTTTCAATAATAAATGCGATAATACGGTGTAAATTACTAGATTATATAATATTTCTACCCTAAAAATTGCGATGGAATGTTCGTTGGAATGAGCGTTGCACGAAAAATTCATTGACTTTGTATGAATCACTGCACATTTAATTAACAATTTAATTGCTTGATAAACCAGGCAACGAGAATACTTGACGATGTTGTGCTGTAGTTATCTTTGATATTGATGAACGAATTTAGTATAAATATTTCGTATGTCATCAAACGTTACCATAATAAGAAAAATGCATCACGTAAAATATTAAAATATTACACAACATTCATCAGAATCAAAGACTCGCAGCATCTTTTGTACACTTTTCAAATCTATAAATAAAGGTACGAATTTGTAAAAAAAAAATAACGATAAAGATTTAATATATCAAATGTCGAATGAAATCTTTTTTCCATATAATATTCGTTATATGACGATGATACAACAGTACCATGTATATAATAATATATTTACACGCTATTATTTGTCTTTGAAATTATGGCAAATTGCCAGTTAAGGCTTTAATGAAAAAATATTGTTCTGAGAACAGGAGACGAAACTTCTTTGAAATTTTCGAAAAGAAACCAGGTACAAAAATAAATAGTAACTTTTCTCCATTCGCGCGTATTCTAAAATCTGTTCAAAACTGATTTGTTCTCCTTGGTGTTGTTTCTTCACAACAACCTGTTAGCCGCAAATTCTATTTTGCAATGCCTAGAGCCTAGGGAGTAGGCTCGTGCCGAAAATAGTTTATGGAGCGGAAGATTTTCAAGGCCAAACTTTGTTGAAGAGATCCATGAAGGAGTCATAAATCATGAAAGTTATAGCAACGTCTAGGCAAACTCGACCGAGTCGTGGAACGGTTCCTTTATAGAAAGCTGATGGTCCCTCATTTTTCCAAATCAGAACTGCACAATTCCAACTACTTTTGTATTTTGCGGCTTCCAGGCCCTGAATAAAGAAATCGATTAAAATCATGCCGAAAATTCGATTCTGTATTATTTTTTGTACAATTTTTATTGCAAGTCTATTTACCTGCATTCTGGTTTTAACAACGTCAATAGGAGTGTTTCCGAAAACAGATGCAGCTCCTGCTATGGCTCCAAAGACACCAACTATTGGTTTAGGTACTGATTTGTTCTTTTCACCTCCCGTGTACCAGTCCTTTAAGGTTTCGACGACAAAGAATCGAATCGCTTGATTGCTTCCTTGCTTCATCATTGTTGGTACGACACCTTGATACACTCCTCTGAATCCTATATTAAATATTGATTCGATAAAGTTAATAAACGGTATGAAAAAGTATTTTAGATAAAAATTAAAAATTTATTTATATAAAAAAATTACCCTTCTACCATAAAACATTACTTTTCAACAAAACACTTGAATTGCCAACAAAATAATTGAATATTGAACCTAAACATTTCAATTCTCAAGAATAAAATGTAATAGTTGATATTTAAACAATAATAATATGAATTTGAAAACCAAAAAGACGAATTTCCAACATTCAAAGATTTTTCACTTAAGAAATAAAAAAATTTTTACTTAAATTGTTGAACCTTTAAGCCAAAAGACGAATTTTTCGTACAAAAATTAAATTTTTAACGAGAAAAATTTAATTTTAAGCAAAAAAATTATTTTTAAAAAAATAGTTCAATTTTCTGTCAGAGATTCAAAATAGATTCAAGAAAAAAAATTTCAACCAAATAATTTAACTTTTATCCCAGCAGTTGAATTTTCAATTAAAACAGATCAGTTTTCAACAAAATAGTTTAACTCCCAACTAAAGAGATGAAAATTGAACTAAAAATATGCATCTTGAAGAAAAAAATGTTTTCTTAAAAAAGTGGTTCGACCAAGATTTTCAAGCAAAATATGCAAATCCTCAAGCAAACGAAATTTTTTTCAATCAAGCTGTTGCAATTTTATCCACGACAGATGAAATTTCTACTAAAATAGATAAATTTGTAAATTAAAAAACAAATTTTTGAATTTTCATTAAAAAAATATTGTAGTTCGAAGGAAGTAAATTTTTGTAAAAAAAATACTTTAATTTTTAACCTAAAAAAAACAATTTCCATCAAAACAGTTGAATTCTTAACCAAAAAGAATGACATTTAACAAAATTGTTGAACTTTCAACCAAACAGTTGCATTTTTATCCAAGAAAGATGCAATTTCTGCTAAAATGGATCCATGTTTAAATGAACACAAATTTTCATAAACATAGTTAAATTTTCATTTTAAAAAATCAGTTTGACTTTTTAATATAAAAATATGAGTTTTAAATAAAAAGTAAGATTTCTATGGAAATACTTGAATTTTCAATAAAAAAGGATGAACTTGAAACAAAATTGTGGAATATTCAATATGAAGTAAATTTTCTACGAAATAGTTGAATTTTCAACCAAAAAGGATGTCTTTAACAGAAATGTTCAAGTTCCATCCAAACAGTCTCATTTTTATCAAGAAAATATGAAAAATCTAATAAAATTTATGAACACTTAAATTAAAAACATATCAGAAAAAATAGTTAAATTTTCAACCCAAAAAGATTTAAGATGACTTTTCAACACCGAAAATTCAACCGAAAAATACAAATTTTCTACAAATCAGTTGAATTTTCAACCAAAATGGATGACTTTCTATTAAAATTGTTGAATTTTTAACTAAAAAGTTGCATTTTTAATTTATTTTAATCCAAGAAATATGCCATTTCTACTAAAACAGCTGAATTTCTTCATTTAAAAACTTTTCAAAAAAATATTTGAATTTTCATCCAACAAAGATTTCAGTTTGACTTTTTAATATCAAAACATGAGTTTTAAATAAGAAGTAAAATTTCTACGGACACACTTGAAATTTCAATAAAAAAGGATGAATTTGAACAAAAGTATTGAATTTTCAACGAAACGGTTGTATATTTATCCAATAAAGATACCATTTCTACTAAAGTAGATGAATTTTTAAACAAGACAAATTTACAACAAAATAGTTGAATTTCCATTCAAAAGAGATTTCATTATGACTTTTCAATATGAAAAATTGAGTTTTAAATTAGACTTAAAGTTTAAAAGTTTAAAAAAAAGTTTAAAATAAATAGTTGAATTTTTTCACAAAAGAATTTAGATGACTTTTCATCAATAAATATTAAATTTTAAACAAAAACTAAATATTCTACGAAATAGTTTAATTTTCAACCTAAAAATACGAATTTTCATCAAAAAAGTTGAATTTTCGACCAAAAAATTACTTTTTATCCAAATTGTGGAATTTACAACTAAAAAGTTGCATTTTTAATTTGTATTAAAGAAAAATGCAGTTTTTACTAAAACAGATAAATTTTTTAATTAAAAAGACAAATATTCAAAAAAAAATAGTTGAATTTTCATCCAACAAAGATTTCAGTATAACTTTTGCACATGAAAATATGAGTTTTGAATAAAAAGTCAATTTTCCACAAGATACTTGAATTTTCAACCAAAAATGATGGCTTTTAAAACAAATGATTGATTTTTCAAATAAAAAGTTATATTTTTATCAGAAAAAGATGCAATTTCTACTAAAATAGATGAATTTTTAAATAACAAAGACAAATTTACAAAAAAGTAGTTGAATTTTCATCCAACAAAGATTTCATTTTGACTTTTGAACATCAAAATTTGAGTTTTAAATGAGACTGGAATTTTCCACGAACATAATTTACTTTTTACCCAAAAAAGACGAATTTTTAAACCAATAATAAAATTTATAACTAAAAAAGATCATTTTCAGGAAGTAGTGAATGCAGAACTTCATTTTCAAAATTCCCTAATTTTTCCCTAACCAATTTTTAATTTCCCCAGAATCTGAAACTGGTAACATTTTTAACCTAGAATCTTGTTTAAACGTAATAAAAAATTTCAAATTTAAATTGCGAAAATTCAAATTTATGCTGCTTGACAGTTATTTAATGTTATGGAAATTACCTGATTTTTTTGTCCTGCCTTTTCTCTGACCAATAAAACTCCGTAAAAAATCTTACAAAAAATCTCTTGACCCCTCTCGCCCTTAAGTTGTTACGTAATTTGAATACGGTCCCTAATTTTTATGCATGTATACGAAGCGATTCGTACATCGTCTTCTTGTTAGTCTATGTACAAGGACGTAACAATGTTTAAAGTTACAGAGTATCGTTTGACACCGTTTTCATTGGTGTGTAACGATACCAGCTAGCTATTGCAGTTAAAAACGAACCTAGTTAACTTTCATTGGTCGTTAAGTATACGTTTTACACAATTTAATAGCTTCTTAAATTCCGAAGATACCTTCAGTAAAGAATTAAGAATTTCAATGATAATTAAAATACAAATAATCCTTATCTGGAAAAAGTATTCGATTGCAATAATAAATTCTTCCTCTTTAATATATTTATCTAAAAATATATTCTAGAATTGTTTATATTCTTTTTTTTAATTTTTATATTCTTATATATATTTTTTATATAGAATATATAAATATATTCTGGAACCAAATAATATTACCATGTTCTTTAACAATGATCCCGACTCCATGGAAGAATCCCCGGAATCTTGGATTCGCAGATCGCTGATCATTTATAAATTTTACTTTTACGGTTTCCATGGGTGTTACTGCAAAAATAGCTTCGCATATTCCAGCGCCTAGACCAGCTAAAAGTCGTTTTTGTGGAGTAAGCTTTCCGTCTGCGTCAACCATTCGCTGTTTGAAAGATTCAAAAGCACCGAAACGAACCGCTGATTTCGGAATAGAGCCATAGAGGAGGACTGAGAGTCCTCGATAGAGTCCAAAAAATCCACGATTTTTCACGGTTTTTGTCACACAGTCCCATATTCCAGCATATTGTTTTCCTGCACCTGCTTTTCCATCCAACTGTAGTTGTGTCTTAACATATTCAGTGGGATATGTTATGCAAATTTCTATTCCTCCTGTAATTCCACCTGAAATAAAATCAAAAACATTAAAGCATAAAATGGATGATAATTAGACCCAACTTGGACACCTAATGGTTAGATCAATTACTATTTTTGAAGTAGAAAGCTGCGTGGAAAAGTGAATTCGAGGCCAAGAAAGCAATATCAATTTATAAATAGAATTTACGACTCAAATATTCCAGAAACTGTAATAAGAACCGCGGCCAGAGTTCTAGAAATAAATATGAAAATTTGTGAATAAAATTCCAATTTTGATAATGCTAAACACCTTATGAGCAAATCTACAGAGGATAATAAAAATCTCACTTGCAAAGTATAGACTGACAATTTATGTTGAAATATTCTGCCAAGTTCAATATATTGAACCTGACGGAACATGTCTTATAAGAAATTAACGCAATGCAAATGATCTCAAAATATTTGATATTTTTTTATTTTTGCAACAGAGTTTAAATTGCGACATTTTGGAACAATAACAACTCTATTTTTAATCGGACACAGAGGTCCAGCTTAGGGTTTCGTAATGATTTGATAAAGGAATACGTATATCGAAGTTTAATTAAATTTTATTTTTTTATTTGTTACAATCATTCGAAGATTACCTGTGAATTCTCCAAGCCTGACAGAAATGTTTTTCAACATATATTTTCGGAAGTTTCAGATAATTTCAAGAAAATCGAAAAATTTAGAAAAATGTCAAAATGGCGGGTGTATTTTTTTAATTAATTTAAATACCAAAAGAATACCTTTTAACAAATTAGTGGAAATGTTAACTAAATAGTTAAATTTTCAAGCCAAAAAGATGTATTTTTTCGAAGACAGTTGAAAGATGACTTTTCTACCAAAATACAAATTTTCAACCAGTTGAATTAAATTAAGAAAAAAACTATTTTTTTTTTTTTTACAAAATAGTTCAATTTTTGACAAAAAACTGAATTTTCAACCAAGAAATATGTGTTTCCTAACCAAACACGAACTTTCAATCGGTTGAAATAAACGAAAACAAAAACGATTTTTTAATAAAATAGTTGAATTTCAACGAAAAAGATGAATTTTCAACAAACAAGGTTAATTTTCTAACCCAAAAGACAAGTTTTCATCAAAATAAACTAATTTTCTAAAAAATATCTGAATTTCAAACTTATAACCTATAAATTTTCAACCAAAAATGGAATAGTTAAATTTTCAGATAAAAAAATTAATTAAAAAAAAATTCAACAAAAAAGTTAACTTTTCAACCAAAGAGGCAAATCTTACAAAAATGTAACAAAGTAGTTCAATCAAATAGTTGAGTTTTCAGTCAAAAATGATTTAGAAAGTCGCAAATTACCTATAAAACAGTTGAATTTTTAATCCAAAAAGTAGAATTTGTCAACAAAAAAGTTAATTTTTTACAAAATAGTTTGTTAAGATTTTTAACAAAACATTAATTTTCAAACGGGCTGTTGAATTTTCAAGAAAAAAATATGAATTTTTTAACAGCACACTTTAATTTTCTATTAAAATTATGGATCTTCAAACAAAAGAAAATGAATTTTTAACAAAGTGGTTCAAGCCTCAACCAGACAGTTGCATTTTTAACCAAGAAGATTAATTTTCTAAAAATAAAATAGTTAAATTTTTAACCAAACAGATTAATTTTCAACCAAAAAATGAATTTTTAACAAAGTAGTTTAACTTTCAACCAAGCAGTTGATTTTTCGACATAAAAATATGATTTAATCAAAAATAGTTGCATTTTCAGAAGCATACATTAATTTTCAAACATATAGTAGAATGTTTAACCAAACTAGATGAATTCCGAACTGAATTATTGCAGGACCATCTTTCGTCAACTTTGTCAAAATTTATCATCGGGAAACGTACTAAATGTTATCTAAGTTCATAACGTTACTTCCACTTCCCACTAGTAAATTTAGTATTCGTTTTCAGAATTTCGAGCGAAGCAATTTCTAAATGTCTCCGGGCTAGAAATGTATTCCTAATCGTCTTCAGAGTAAACTTTGGACTATTGCAGTAATCTAATTACCATTCAAAAGCCTTACAAACCGGAAAACCGGCATTAGAAAACATGGAAAACATTTCGAGTCAAAACAAGTCTAACGTATAGGGTTATGTTATTCTCCCAATTTTTATATTTTTTAATCAATTCTACGTGTCAATAAAACCACAAGGTCAGTTTGAAAGTAAAATTTCTACTCCTTATATTCTCCGATAATCATTAAGAATGTTTCTTTACTTCTAAAAGGAGTAGTTGCTCGAAAATCCTTTATTATTTTTATTTTGACACCTGTCATGCGCGAGGAACCCTAACCTTATTTTGGAAACACCACATGAGGTCATTGTCAAGGTTATTCTTTGCAAATAAGAATTCGCGATAACACAAAATGAGCCGAGGTGTTTCGAAATAATATTGTCCTTTCAATGAAATAATTACCGGCAATGATTCCTTTGAGTCCGATGTTGCCGCTGGGTGTTGCCGCCGCTGCTTTATCCTGGAGCCAAGGCCTGGCGACGAAGGGATTCTTAGGCACTCGATTTCCTGGAGATAATACACACTCACGCACTAGCAAAAGTGGATCCATTTTTTTTTATTTATAAAACCGTTTCCCAACAGACCTTCCCCGCGAACCACCAATTCGAACTGATTCGAATTTCGAACTACAAGGCACAAGCAAGTAGCAAACGAATTAACGAGACGAGTGTCTCGTGCAATGCCCCCTCCTTCTCATATCAATAAATCGCCTTATTTCCAGTTGGCCACTCACGTGCCGCCCGGTCTCCGGGGTCAAGGAATATTTCACCATTCACGAATTTACGCAAAACTAAAGTACAAATATAACCTACAGTCTTATGGAAAATTAGAAAAACTTCGAAACTGTATATAAAACTTAGGGTCCGTAAGTTTTGACCCCCTCCCCCCTCTCCCACCTTTAATGCGTATTTTTTTGCATTAAACGTTTAACTTTCAAACAAGTAGTTGAATTTTTAATAAAAACAAGATGAATTCTCAATAAAAAAAGTGTAATAATTGAACCAAAAAGTACGAATTTTATCAACAAAATAGTTGAATCCTCAACCAAAACAGATTCATTTTTAACCAAACAGTCGCATTTTTAAACAAAAAATTAATTAATTTTCTATAAAAAAAACAACGAATTTTCAAGAAAACGTATAACCTTGTAACCAACTAGTTGAATTTTTAATCAAGATGAATTTTCAACAAATTATATACATTTTTAACGCAATCGTTTGCTGAACAATGTGTTTCATGTTAGTCCAAATTTTATTTGATTAATTTTCTGTTTATATTTTTTTTGTTTCAAACAAAAAATTTTCTAACTAAGTGGGTAGATTTCTAAACCAAAAATGACAAACAAAAAAAACGAATTTTTTACAAAACAGTTTAATTTTCAACCAAGAAGAATAATTTTCTACGAAAAAAGACGAATTTTCGACAAATTATATACACTTTCAACGAAATAGTTTGAACAATTGATGTGCTGTTACACCAACTTTTATTTTATTAATTATCAGTTTATTTTTTTCTATTTTCTAAGATTTTCTAACTAAATAAGTATGTTTTTAAACCAAAAAGGTTCAGTTTTTAACCAAAACTTAGGTAGTGAAATTTTGATTAAGGAGAATTAATTTTCAATAAAAAAAATAACTTTCTACAAAAATGGTTTTAATTTTCTACCAAATAGTTGAATTTTCCCCCAAATTATTTAATTTTTGAGCAGAAAGAAAGAATTTTCTACGAAGCAGTTTAATTTTGAATCCGAGAATATGAATTTTTAACAAAAAAAAAAAAATTTGACTAATCAGTTAAATTTTCATTTAAGAGAATTAATTTTCAACAAAATTCATACATTTGTAACAAGCAAAAACGAATTTTCTGCAAATAGTTGAAATTTTAATAAAGAAGATTAATTTTCTGCCTAAAAATACGAATTTTCAACAAATTATATACATTTTCGACGAAATAAATTTAAAAATCGGTGTGATATTAGTCCAAATTTTAGTTTATTAATGCTTAGTTTATATTTTTTTCGTTTCTGAAGTTTTCTTACTAAATAGGTATATTTTTAAACAAAACAAAAAAAAAACGTTTTAGCCAAAACTTAAGTAATTAAATTTTGACTTAAGAGAATCAATTTTCAAGCCGAAAAGAATAATTTTCTACGAAACAGTTGAATTTTAAACACGAACATATAAATTTACAACATTTTTTCAACCAATCAGTTAAATTTTCAACAAAATAGTTAAATTCAACCAAGCTGCATCCAAATTTTCTTTTTCAATAAAAAATTGAAGTATCTAGTTGATATTTCAAAAAGAAAAGATTGTAATTTAAAATGAAAGTTCGATTGAACCAACTAAAACGAATTTTCAAGAAAATACTCAAAGCTTTAAGCAATACAGATTAGTTTTCAAACACTTGAATTTTTAATTTTAAAAAATTGACTTTCTTTAAAAAAATGTAATTTTTTAACAAAATGCATCAATTTGCAACCAAATAGTTTAATTTTTAATCAAGAAGATTAATTTTCGACTAAAACAGAGGAATTTTGAACTGCATAGTTGAATGATTAGTCTGAAAAATATAACTTTTTAACCAAAAAAAGCATAGTTAAATTTTCATTGAGAAACAATAATTTTCAATTTCAAAAAGCGTATTGTTTACAAAACAGTTAAATTTTCTAACAAATAGTTTAATTTTACTGTTGAATTTATAATCCAAAAAAGAATGTTCTACAAAACATTTGATATGTATACAATTCCAGATACAGCAAATCCAAAATTGTTTTTCTTCTTCGACCGTCACAAATTTTAATAAACATTTTAGCAAAACTATTTGCCAACAATAATCAGTCTTACGGTCTAATTGGAGTCAAAATAATTGTTTAAAAACATGTAGATGATCATATTTATTGTTTAAAAAACGTCTCGACGTTTCGACCATCATTGCGGATCTTTTTCAAGAGTCAAAATCTATAAGAAAAAATGAATTTTCAATTACAAACAATGTTGTCGTCATTAATGTATATGTTATATAAAAATATTTTAGTTTTGCTAAAATATTTATTAAAACATTTGATTTTAAAACTAAAATTACGAATCTTCAAAAAAAAAATGAATTTTGAATAAATTAGTTCAGGAAAAGTTAAATGGTGCTAAGTACACTTTTAAACGAAATTAAGTTTTCTTTCAAAATCATACCTTCTTGCTTTTTTACACACGATCCTATGAAAAATAAGGTTGTGTAGTATTTTCCTTAAAATGTAGTATTTGAATGTTTTCGAACAAATAAAAATTTTAAAGAATTCCAACTCATTAGGGGATTTTAACAAGTTTTTAAGAAATCCAGATTTTCAGTTAATAAAGAAAAAAAATTTCATCTACAATGTTGAATTTCCAAGCCAAAAAGTCGAGCTTTGTACCATATAGTAGTTGAAGTTTCAACCAAAAAGATTAATTTTCTATAAAAATGATAGATTTTTAACAAATTAAATTATCTTTCAACCAAATAGTTGAAATTTTAATTTTGAAAATGTCAACTTTTAACCAAAAATGGAATAATTAAATTTTAAATTAACCCCACAATTTTAGCAAGAGATGAATTTTTTAATTAAAATTACGAATTTTTTAACTAGATTTGAAATTCCAAGCCAACAAGTCACTTTAGAAAACGAATTTTTTTACAAAACTGTTGAATTTTTCACTGCAAAATATGTATACCCTACAAAAAACCTAATTTTCTGCCAAAAAGTTGAATGTTCAACCAAATGGTTCAATTTTAAGTTTAAAAAAATCATTTTTGACCTAAAAAGATGAATATTCAACAAAAAATGTAATTTGTGATATTTCAACCGAAAATATTTGAATTTTCAAATAAAAGAAGATGAATTGAATAATAAAGGATGACGTTTTCACAAAATAGTTGAAACCTCAACCAGAACTGATTTGTAATAAAAAATTGCAATTTTCAACACAAAACAGCAGTAGTCGTTTTAAAAATTAGGTCGCTAAAAGAATGGCTTTTAATGATTATTGGGGGGGGGGGGGATCCTCTGCAACTATACTGTTTCTTGTGATAGTAAATTTTTATATGCTTGAAATCTTTAAGACAATTTATTTGAAGCAACAAAATTTTCTAACAAGTAAGTATATTTCAAGATTATTGAGTTATTTTTAACATTAGAAATGTTAAGAAAGGTTTTGCAAAAAAAAACACGATTCAGAAGCCACCCTCGAGTCAGAAGCGACAGTAAGAAAAAATGCAGTCACAAAAACTATTGCTAAAATCATTATTTTTCGTAAGGTTAAAACTTTTTTCATAAAAAGCATATTTTCTTCTTATAAAACATGACTGATAATTCCATTTAAATTCTTCAACTATTATAAATTTTTTGTTCTAGTTACCTGATATTTGGCATGATAATTACCAAAAAGCCTATTAAAATTAGAAAAGAACAATATATTTAAAAATATTATTAAATTATAACCACGATAATACTCACAATAAAGCCAATTCTCAATTGGAATGTTAAAAATATAGTATTTCAGATTTTGAAGTTAAATAAGTGTGCCTTTAAATTTTCAAAATTCATTAGTTTTAAGTAAAATGTGTTTGAAATTGCACCTAATTAACTTTTTATAATTATTATTATATTATTTGTAATTTTGTTGAATTTATTCGATTTTCAGGAAACTCGTATCAGAACTAACATTTTGTTTCAATCCATATTTGCACTTTATCAACATAACCGATAACTGAATGATTTATCATAGATTATTAGATACGGTTAATAAATTTGTTTCTAATTAGACTTGCATACGTCACTGTAATCGATAATATTTCACAAAAAAATATGCTGCGAAAAAAGTAATTATCAATTCATCAAAATCAATTTCTATCGTTTGAAAAAATCAAACTCTGAAACAAGATTATTAACTCAGTGTTTATATAAAAGACCGGTTTCAAAATTTATTGATTTTGCAAGATTTGCAAGAAAAAATTGAATTCTAAACAAAAGTCATTAATATTACTATAAAATCTTTTAAAAAGCTGGAATTATAATCATATTATTTTTATTAATAAAAAAAAGAATCCGAATCAATTTGCAAATTAAAAAATCGCAGCAAAGTACTAAAATAATTATTGACGTAGTTGTCGTACCGAGAATCAGGTCTTTTAAACAAAAATATTCTACGATTTTAATAATTGAAATATAATCAGCCACGTTCTATCAATAAAAACACATTGCTTTCCAATTTTTTAAATAAGTAATTAATCTTCAAATATAATGTTTTTTAAAGTTTCATTTTAAAAAAGGTTTTAATGATTTCAGCCATAGGAAAATTCACTTTCGAAATTGAAAACAGTAGAGTCATAGATAATATTTTTCCTGTCTTATGCAACCATGATATTTTTTAAAAACCTTCTTTCGATCTTAAAACTAAGGGAGTGTCTTGTGGTCCCAAAATCCGGGATGAGCAGTAAAAAATGTTTAATTAAATGTTCCATTTTCCAGAAAAAGTATGCAAGGCACGAAAAATATTAAAAGCAAAATGGTTCAGCTCAAAAATATCTACAATTTTTCAAGTCCATTCTTTACATGGAGGCATAGTTTCAGTTTTTCGTGAAAAAAATTATATTAAAAATGCCATTTTCTACTCAAACTGTATAAGGTACGTAAAAAATAATGCCAAGAAAAATTGATTATCTCAGAAAGATCTACAATTTTCTCCAGACCATTTTTTCGATAACACGCAGTCTGCTTTAATCGTAAAAAATAACATGAAAAATAAAAAAATGAAAATGTACCCACGCAAAAAAAATTTTCCCAAAAGAAACAGTCATATTTCCAGCTATTTCATTTAAAATTTCTTTTTGTTTTTAGTTTTTCACGAAAATTTGATGATTTTTTTTTAATTTATCATTTAAAAAATTTTTAAAGCTTACAAAAACATTTAAACTGGGTTAATGTATAATGCTATCCATATAAACCATGCATATTTAATACACAAGACTCAACAAAATTATTTTCAAGCCTCACTTTATTTCCAAATGACTTCCTTTTAGATACTTACACATAAACGTACAAACTTATAGTCCCTATTGATAAAACGAATAATTCCAAGATGGACTAATCTTAATTAATTTTAAAACGTGTCACATTTACCATACTGGTGTAGTATTTGCCAATCTTCGCATTCGTCTGTAAAAAAAACCAAGACAATTAGTAAGCAAAGCATTACAAGAACTCGTTATTTTATAAAAAGGTATTGTAATTTTATAGTACCGAGTGTTTCGATCTTGATCGCGTATCTTCTTTTCCATTTCTGCGTCCGTCAGTGTCTCAAGGAACGGAGCCCATTGATCTGCTTCCGATGGAGACCTGAATGGAACTTCAACTGTTGGCAGAGGTGCTTCCGAAAATGCGTACGTCCTCTGATGCCAAGATAATTGTCCTCGAACACTGGAAATAAGGGAGATAAAACCAAATAAGCAATCATCCATATAAACTGAATTACCAATTTTAGGCCATTTTTGACCTTCCAACATGATCTGGGTATTCTTGGATTTTTAAACTAAGAACGGTAAATTTTTAACTAAAAATGGAATAGTTAAACTTTTAATCTAAAAAATAATAATTTTAAATTATTAAAATAAACTTGATTTTTCTACCAAAAAGATGATTTTTTAAAAACTAAATTATTGCACTTTTAAGACAAAATGACGAATTTTCTATTTATCAAGTAAAAAATATTAAATTTTGATAAAAACGTTAATTTTATACAAAAAAAAAAAAACAAACAGCGAAATGCCAGCAAAATACAAGAACTCTCAACCCAAAAGTTGCATTTTCAACTAAACTAGATTAATTTTCACAAAAAAAAGAATTTTAAGCCAAAAATATGAAACTTTAAACAAAAAAAGTAACTACTACCGAAAAAAAACGAATTTAAAAAAAAAATCAAGAAATCTTAACCCATAAATTGTTTTTTTAACTAAAAAAGATGAATTTTTAAACAAAAAGATTAATTTACTACCAAAAAAAGTAGAATTTGCAATAAAAATCAAGAATTCTCAACAAAAAGTTGAAGTTTTAACTAAAAAAGATGAATCTTATGGAAAATTCGTCTTTTCAGGTATAAAATTAATATTCTTTTTTGAATTGAAAATTCGTGGTTGAAAAAATATATATTTTTTTGAATATTTCAACTACCAGGTTGAAAATTAAACTATTTATTTTAAAATAATTAGTAGAAAATTATTTGTTAAAAATTCATAGTATCGGGTGGAAAATTTAAGCAGAAAAGTAATCTTTTGTTGAGAAATAATCTTTTTTCTTTGAGAACTGAACTATTTTGTTGAAAAATTTAATTATTTCGTGGAAAATTCAACTATTTTTTAAAAGCCATCTGTGTGACCGGAAATTCTACTCACCCCAGAACAACTCACATGAAAATGCGAAAAACGTAGAACGAGGCGGGGGAGGGGGAGGGGGGGGAACTACCACGTGTAATTAAAAAAAGACACTACTAAGGTTAAAAGTTGGCATAGATTGTTTACCTGTAAGCGATAGCAGTAACGAATTCTAGACGAAAAACGAACTCTCAACCCAAAAGTTGAACTTTCATCTAAACTAGATTAATTTTCACAAAAAAAGAAAAGAATTTTCAACAAAAAAGTTCAATTTCCAATCAAAGGGATGAATTTTTCAATACAATTTTTGAATCAAATTTTAAACCAAAAATATAAAACTTTAAACAAAAAGATTAATTTACTACCAAAAAATACGAATTTTTTAAATAAAATTTAAGAATTCTCAACAAAAAAGACCAATTTTTATGCAGGAAGTATTTTTTTAATATTTAAGAAAGTAGTTCAACTTTAAAACTTAGTTGATAAATTTGTAACCAAAAAGATAAATTTTTAATCAAAAAGATTAACTACTACAGAAAAAAAACGAATTTTTTAAAAAAATTTAAGATTTCTTAACCCAGAAATTGCAGATTCAACTTAAAAAGATGCATTTTTGTTTAAAAAGATTAATTTACTACCAAAAAAGTCGAATTTGCAAAAAAAAATCAAGAATTCTCAACAAAAAAGTTGAAATTTTAACTAAAAAAGATGAATTTTTAAACAAAAAGATTTATTCACCATCAAAACAGAAGAATTTTTAATACAATTTAAGAATTCAACTACTATTTGCTGTTAGGTCGACAGTTCAACTGTTTTAAGTTCACGTATCTTGTGGAAAACTCGTCTTTTCAGGTATAAAATTAATATTCTTTTTTGAAATTTCATCTTTTCGGCTGTGGATTCAACGATTTTGTTAGAAAATCTTCTTTTTGTTCCAATTAAATTGGTAGAAAATTCTTTTTTCTTTGTTTAAGATTAATTCTTTAAACTAAAATTTGAACTATTCCATCTGTGGTTGAAAAAAAATATTTTTTTAATAATTCAACTATTAGGTTGAAAATTAAACTTTTGTTTAAAAATAATTTTTAGAAAATTATTTTTTTTTTTTGAAAGTTCATAGTATTGGGTGGAAAATTCAACATCTTTGTGGAAAACTAATGTATTTTGTTGAAAATTTGTCTTTTTGAGCAGAAAGTTAATCTTTTGTTAAAAAATCATTATTTTTGTTTAAAAGTGAACTATTTTGTTAAAAAATTTTATTATTTCGTGGAAAATTCAACTATTTTTTAAAGCCTTTTTTGTAACCGGAAATTCTACTTACCACGAAATAACTCAAAATACTAGGGTAAAAGCTGGAATAGATTGTTTACCTGTAAGCGATGGCAGTGACGAATTCTCCGCCAAGTCCAAGTTCAGCACACAACTTCATCGCGAATTTTTCTGGGTTATTTTCCTTCTCCGACATGTCCCATTCCACTTGGTCGACTAAAGACGTATTTCCCACATGTATATTGAGTTTGATAATAACCCGCTGGTCACACTGGTCTTCAAGTATTATTTCCTGAGGGAAAGCTTCAATCTGCTGTCTGATAGCTTGTGCGATTGCAGGAACAAAAGTGAGAGGATTCAGGTCCAAATCATCGCACAAAACTTCGGCGAACTGCTCCGGTGTGATTAAACTCTCTGAAATAAAACTTACTGTTAGCTTTTTACAGATATTTAACTACGGTTCGCGTTTCTTACTATGTTTAATTGCGACTTTTTTAAATACCATTTTTATTCCATGTGAAAGTGTCGCGTAATTTTTGACCTTCGATTTCCATGTCCAAACGAATTGGCACAAGCATTTCTTGTTGGGCTGCATTTTCTAAATTTGAAGATGGATCGGTATCATCAAAGCTGTAAAAGAGTTTGTTCTTTATACAAGCTGAAAAACTTCATTATCCAAATTACATAACTTTTCCCTGACCAATTTTTCATTCTACATGAACATTCATTTTCAAATAACAGAATTTTAATCTTGTAACATTTTTGCCATAGAATCATTTATAAAAAAATGAATAATGAAACACTTTCAAATTAAAATTAATGTTCTTTTTTAATTTTCCTAAAACAGATAATTTTTCTATTATAAAAGATGAATTTTTAATGCAAAAGGACAAATTTTTAACAAAAGAGTTGAATTTTCGACCAAAAAAGATGTCTTTTTAACAGAATGGCTTAATTTTTAACAAACTAATTAAAGTATAAATAAAATAGTTGAATTTTTAACCAAACACCAGAGTTCTCTACATACAAAAAAAGATGTCAGCAAAAAATATTTTTATACAAAAATTAAAAAGAATTAAATAAATAAATTCTCAGCCAAGAAGATTAATTTTCTCCTAAAAAGGCGAAATGTTGAACAAATAACATAAATCTTCAAACAAATAGTTGAATGCTCAACTAAAAACAATAAATTTCCAACCAAAAATGTTAAAATAAAATTTTCAACTAAAAATTATGAATTTTCAAAATGAAAATGCATTTTAAACAATGTAGTTCTTTCAATCTAGAAGTTGAATATTCTAACCAGAAAGATGAATTTTTAAGAAATAAAGATTTTTCCGTGAAGATAGAAAAAAAATGTTACCCAAATTGTTGAATATTCAAGCCAAAAGACGAGTTTTCTATAAAACAGTTAAATTTTCAACAAATAAGATTATTTTCAACCAAACCGTTGTATTTTTAACTGTAGAAGAGGAAATTTCAACCCAGAATATAATTCTTTTACCAAATACTATCAAATACAAAGATAATAAATCATCACGAATTTCCAACTAAAGTGATTAATCTTCAACAAATAAAGTTTTTTTTTAAAGTGGTTGAACCTTCAACTAAATACCTAATTTTACAAACAAAATCGTTAAATTCTCAATGAACTAAATGGATGTTCAAATATAATGATGAAGCTTCAACGGAAAAAGTTAAATTTTAACTTAAAAAAAATTCATTTCGAACCAAACAAAAAACGAATTTTTAACCAGAGATCAATTTTCAAACTAAAATGATGAATTTTCAACAAATAAATTTTGTTTGAAAGCGGTTCAATCCTAATCCAAATATTTGAATTGTCAACGAACCCGTTAAATTAGCAATTAACGAGATAATTTTTTTTACAATAATAAATCATTTGGAATTCTTAAATTTTAACTTAAAAAAAATTAATTTCCAACCAAAAAAACAACTAATTTTCAGATAAAATGATAAGTCTTCAATAAATAAATTATGTTCTTAAAAAGTGTTTAATTCTGAAGAAATAATATAATAGTAGATATTTCAACCAAAAAAGATGAATTTTCAAATAAAATAGTTGAATCAAAAAAAGATTCTAGTAAAGTTCTCGATACCAAAATGTGAATTAAAAAAAAATTAGTAATTTTCTGCGAAAATAGATGAATTTTTAACCCAAGAAGAGAAATTATCAACAAATTAAACGAATTTTTAACTAGAAAGGATGACTTTTTAACAACATTGTTGAATTTGAAATAAAACTATTAATTAAAAATATAATCGACAGGAGGAAGTAACTGAAGAAAAAACAGAAATAGAACAAGAAAAACAAATCAAATAAACCATAAAGATGAATCTTCAACTAAAAAAATTTTGTGACTGAATATTTTAGTACATACTTAAGTTTTCAGTTTAAAAATTAATTTTTTAAGAGATAAAAAAAATATTTTAAGCTGAAAATTTGGAAAATATGAATTTTCAATAAAAAATGGAGAAGTTAAATTTTCATATAATTATTTTTCAACAGGAAAAAACAATTAGACCAAAATAATTGAATAATCAACAAAAATAAAATTAATTTTCAAACAAGAAGAATAATTTACTAGTAAAAAGATTAATTTTCGACTAAAAAATACTTTTTTGAAATTGAAAATTTTAGTGTTTAGGGTTATTCATTTTATAAGGCAGAAAAAAAGAGGGATATACTTCCGAATAGCACCCACCGACGATTTTCTTGAAAGTACGTATACTTACGTATTTTGATGCGCTGATT